>WNGS01066681.1:17054468-17057428 GCA_020271785.1 Procambarus virginalis | reverse complement strand
CCTGATCTCCAACTGATGTCCGTCCTCCAAACCAAGACCCAAGAGTTATTCCATGCACCCGCCAAACCCTCTGTTATGAATGAAAAACCGGTTTACACATGACTCACAACTGTTGACGTTCGAGAACTTCCGGAACAAGTGCTTCACTGACGACTTTTGTTCGAAGCACAACGCTGTAAATGCTTCACCCACTACTACAAATAAAAATAATCAACAGAACCTAAACACCTAGCCTAATGAAACCTATGTCTATATATGCACAATATGCTATGTAATAATATTAATTTATATCAGGAGAAAATTCCAGTTTTAAAATGAACAACATGTAAAATGTATGATGCGTCTGTGGGGTCGACCGCTGGATGTATGGACTTCAGTCGAGAACGGATTGTGCGTAAACAGGAGTTTGGCTGATGCATTGAATCATTTTTGGCTTATGTTTATCAGGACGGGCTGTGTGCTAATTAATACAAAATGTGAAAATTTTTGGGAGTCCGACACCCATTTTTGTACACTTGACCAAATATTGCTTCAACTACTATCATTATGAGAGGATGGGCTGAACACATTGGAAATATCAGCAACCAATGACTCTATCACAGAAGGAGACACACCTGGGTTCTGAGGTCCAGATATATTTCATACATTGAGGTCGTTCTCCCCTCGGGCGATGCGTGACGCAAAGTGGTGATAAAGCCGAAATAAACGGTTGTTTATAGGACAGTGCTGTGGGACCCGGAGACACAGGTCGTGTTTGTTGGCGCTCCCCTCACACGCCTCTCCAGACGGGCTCGACAGTACGAGATTTTCACCAGCAATATTTTCTGATTTGGGGACAATGGTCATTTATTGCTCTCGTTTGCAAGGAAGATGAACATTTATTGTGATACACTATAAAGTATCAACTCCATGCATTACATACGCTTTATCTACTTCTTTATTATAAGTAATTGTCCAGTAATATATATATATATATATATTAATATATATATATATATATATATATATATATATATATATATATATAACATTTAGATCGATGTTCCCTTCGGAATCTTAATTTTAAGATAAATAGGAAAACCAAGGATATACTGAACATCTTGTTTCAGATTCTTTAAAATTCATAACGTTTCGAATACTTCTTGTATTCATCATCAGATCTAAAAGAAAATAGAAATCACAATCAAATAAGAGGTAAAACAAAGAACTCATACTGAATATGACTGCCTATCAAAGAAAGGAAAATTATTAAAAAACAAAACACTTAAGCTTACTTAAAGTGATCAATACAAATAAAACTTATTATTGTCAAAAAGCTAATTCAATAACATTCAATTACAACAAGAATTTTATAACTACTACAGCAAACCATACTATTAAACTTACGTGAAGTGATCAACCGGAGTGAGACTTGATAGCTACAACAAATATACTAAACACTATAACAAAAATTCATATCATGACTACAAATCTACAAAAAATGTATATAAAAATACAAACAGAGTAAGCGACAAATATAAAATATTACTCAGAATCGTATAAAAACTCAAATATTAAATAAACTAAACAACAAAAAAATGTATATGTATCCTAATAAAAAGATTATAATAGTGTACAATGTCAAGCCCGAAATAAGTAAGAAAAGGCAAAAACATGGTAGACTAAAGCAAATTATAATAAAATAAACTACCAGAATGAACTATAAGCAATTACAGGTCCTACTGTGCACTACACAGTGTACATTGAACAGCCGAAAGGTTGCTATTTAATAAAGGCCGCAGCTCCTTTATATATATAGGATTCCATTATTCTCCAATCTGACTGGCCATTTATACAAGTGTCCAGAATTTTAAAATCAGATTCCAGCAGAGAATGATTAAACTCATAAGCAAGAGGTTTCTAATCTCCGAAAATGCTGTTTTAGACAATGGTAATCCAGTCCTAAAAGAAACTCCCCGGTGCTCAAGTATCTAATCTTAAAGATTCCGAATGGAACTCCCGATATATCCAGCATTACAGCTGGAACAATTATACATATATACGACTCTAGAGCACAGGGGGTAGGCACTTTATCTTTAAATTTAAAATAAGAGCCTATGGTATTAGTGTTGACAAAGATAAATCTAAAGTTTACTTGAGGATAACAATGCTGCATCATTTTCCTCAGACGACTCCTTACAGAAAACTAATCGTGCCATAGAATAGTAATTTAATATATTTAATATCCCTTTCTACTGTGGCAATCCTACACGATGGGTGAAACTTCTTATTTACGAAATTCCTATAAAAGTATAAATCATATGTAAAGGATATCCATTGTTTGAAAAAAATTTCACAAGAAATTAACTTCTTGATCAAAGTTATTCCAATTAGAACATAAAACAAAGGCCCTATTCAGTAAAGTATTAATTGCATTTTCTTAAAAATATCAGGAACAAAAGAATTAAAATTTAAACCTAACCCGTAAAAGTTGGTTTCCTAAACACATTAGTGTTGAACCCATGTAAGGTTGTTTCACTGTTGACAACAAGAAACGATAATGAATTATCCACTTCACGCTCCGCAGTGAAACGTATTTACTATGTTGTGCATTAGATATTCTCTAAATTTCTCAATATGACATTGGTCCCTAAATACAAAAATGTGTCATCTACATATCTCACTGTGACAAGACTGGTTTAAAGCCAAAGGACATTTCCTTTGTGCAGGACTTAGGTCCTACACTCGCTAATGCGGTTTTTGAGTTTTCCATGAAACAAATTGGCTTGATAATGTCCTGTTAAGATTCTTGGTGATGGTCTGGTTGTGAGAAGACATTATATGTTCCTTGATGGAGCCCTGTTGTTTGTGCATTCTTAATCGTCTAGAAAGAGACGTGTGTTGGCTTGTCTATATACTGAGTTCTTGGGGCTTACAGTCCCCAAGCGGGCATGTAAAAGCACAGAAGACGTTGGTTTCTT
>WNGS01066681.1:17041968-17049468 GCA_020271785.1 Procambarus virginalis | reverse complement strand
GCATATTTAGTATAGTGTGTGTGTTGCTCTTACATGCAACAGATGGAACTGTTTTTATTTTTAAATCATGCTTTTACCTGACACATGAACGGCATTTATTCTAATACTCACGAAATGAATGGTATGATAAACAACACAGCTCAATTCCATTGCAATGTCACACAAAACAATTAAATAAAAATGAAACTATAACGAAATCTATGAAAATTTAATTTGTCAGTGCAATTGGAAACATTGAAATGGAGTTGTAACATATTTAGTATAGTGTGTGTTGCTCTTACGTGCAACAAATGTCGCTGTTTCTCAAAAGAATGTTTTTACCTGTCACAGGTGTGGCATCTATACTTATACTTACGAAACGAATGGTATGGTAAAGAACACAGCTCAATTCCAGAACTTTCAGAGATTACAGAGTGTGTTCCTCAAAGAACTTTCGGAGATTTCAGCATGTGTTGCTTGTATGCCCAACAGATGGTGCTATTTCTCCAAAACAGCATGTTTTTCCCTGTCACAGGTGAGTCATGTACATAGTCGGTATATAAAAACATGCGCCTATTCGAATGCAATGTTGTGTCAAAATTTCAAAGAAATCGGTGAAGAGGGTTTGAAGATTTCTCTCACACGAAAAACACAATTTTTCGAAAAAAAAGCATACCTATATTTTATATGTAGCAGCGGAAGGCCACTGATACGTGAAGGGATTCTGGATCTAGATGCGTGCTCATTGCTGACATGGGTACTGCCAGGAGGAAGTCTCCTACATGGGAGGTATGCACTGCTCGGAGGCTTTCTCCTTGTCTGATGATACGGTTCTGAGCATGGAATCAGCTATTTTTTCTACTAGTGGATGATCCCAGCTGGACTGTTTGTTTTTTGTTGGCTCTATGATGGGTAATGGAGCAGCAAGAGCATCCCATTGATTTGAACATGAGGTGAAAGCAGGATCGTTTATTCCATCCGAATCACTCAGGGGTTCAGGTAGGATATCTCTTACGAGGTTGTGCGATGTATGGGAGGATGAAAGGAAGGCTAGTAGAGCAATCTGGGAGGCTGTGAGGACACCAAGGCCGCCGAGTCATACGGGGAGGGCTGCTTGCTCCCACTGAGAGTCGTCCAATGGCAGGTTCAGGACTTTTACCAGCATAGACCTCAGAAAGGTGTCATACACATTTAATTGGGGCTGTTGTAGGATGGAGAACATCTTAGAAAGTAAGTCAACTTAGGGAGAGACAGGCATCTGGTGAGGAGGAAAAGAGCATCATGGGCATCAATCTTGTCAATCTTGTCCAGCATTCTCCTTAGATCAGTGATTTTTACATCCAGAACCTCCTCGATTGCTTGCAAGCCAATGAGGGCACCCAGGAGGGTGCAGTCCGGTAGCTCGACAACAAGAATATCTGGAATATCTGGAAAAATGGCCATCACTGGCCATTTTTTTATTTGCCCAGTGATATCTTGGTTGTGGGAGACTATTTCACATTTGAATGCATTGAGAATGAGGCTCAAGGCTGCTCCTTGCTCCTGGACTTTCCTTATATCCTCCAAAATGGTATCCAGGGTGCCGGCGAGAGTGCCATCATCCAGGTACCAGATGTTTAGCTCGTGTGTCAGACTATCAGTGACGTTTTGATAGTTAAGCAGAAAAGGAGGGGTGCTAAGGGGTCACCTTGTTGGACTCCTTCACAGGAGTCTATTTCATGCTCCCCATAAAGAAGCTTAGAGTCCCCACTGTAACACGATCGGATGAATGGGTAAAGGGGACGGAAATGGTTGTGTACAGCCCTGAGAACAGCGTCTCTACTGACTTGATTGAAGGCATTTTTAAAGTCAAGCTTTACTAATACCTTCTGGTCCGAGAGATCAGCAATGTAAGTCCGTGCTGCATGTACTGCAACATCACAGCCTAGGGGGATGCCAATCCCGAGCTGATTAGGATTCAGCAAGGTGGCTGCTTCCTGGCTGATAGATCTCACTGCAGCCTTAGCTACGAGGCGTCGGAGGGTGTTGCAAACGGCAATGTGCATGATTCCCGCATCCTTCTTCTTTAGTGCACAGAGTGTTGCTCCATAAAAGAAAAGCCCAATATCCTCAGGGACGCCGCCAGTCAAACACATGTTGGAGAATCTGGTAAGTTCCACTAGAAGGCCCTTTGCGGCATCTCCAAGCACCGGGTTCGGCATTTGTTTGATGTTCTGGGGTCTTAGGCCTGTAAAGCCCAATGCAGGACCTATTGGGAAAGACATGGCTGCTTTGTTCACCGCATATTCTCGAACAGTCAAGGGTTCTATTCCAGTATTGTTTTCCTGGGGATCCCTGCTACTGTCTGGGGCTCTGCGTGGGTGTTTGTCTGGTAGAGCCTCTGCTGTCGTGGCGTTCCTGGGGGCAATAGTGTCATCGCTGGTCATGATTCTGATTGCACCTGTAGTATTGCCCTCTTCTATTTTCCTGGTGATCTGTGCTCTCATTCTGTGGTTCTCAGTTGAGCTGTTGTTGGTCGTCCTGCGGCCGGTGTTCTTGGCACGAGGGGGGAGGTGGACCAGGTTGTCTTCTCTGGGATTTCATTAAGAGCCCTAATTACTGAGGCTGCTAATGACTTGTCTCTCCTCGGCGGTAATACTAGGCATGCATTCCCAAATAGCAGAAGATTGTGCCATGCTCCAGTGGTTCTAGGAGCACTGTTGACCTTTGTCAGCAGACTGGTGACGAGCAGCCTTGGGGATGCGGGGCATGGTCCTGGTGGACGTCGGATTGACAGCTTCAAACAAATTGTCTGCTGAAATAAAGTTGAGAGAGGTATCGTTCCTCGCTTCTGCAGCTGGTTGTCTGTTGTCACTGCCCTGGGGCGGGCACTTAGACCCTAGGCAACGACCTGAATTGACAGAATGTTGTCGGACAATTCCATCAGAAACAAGATGCAACTGTCTATCACACACTCGACAATTTCCACTTGGGCGTTTCCCTCTTGGCTGGAAGGGGGAAGTGTGACAGGTGCGACATGAGCCATGCCTAGATGTCCTAGACATATATATATATATATATATATATATATATATATATATATATATATATATATATATATATATATATATAAATATAAAAATAATGGAAGGGAGTACCACCTCTGGCTGGAAGAAGGGGGAACCATAGCCTCGGAGGAAATCACACATAACGCATTGGAGGGAATATAGGTCCCCTCCAATACAGTTTCTGTGTGCTTTTCTCCCTCCTGTGTGCTATATATATATATATATATATATATATATATATATATATATATATATATATATATATATATATATATATATATATATATATATATATATATATATATTATTAAATATGACCGAAAAAGTGAGATTAATAATTCTAACACGAATTTTCTCAATGTTTCATATATTCTTTTTCACTGTTGATGGTAACTGAAAAATCAATTCTCCAAAGTTCATTTTTATTTCTAGTCTGACGCGACACTTGAGTGCGTTTCTAAAAACTTATTACATTTTCAAAGACTTTAGTTTACACACACACAACAATAACTGAACAGAGTTTAAACAGCTTTGACTTTTTTATACCTGCATTTGGGTGAGGTAACATGTTACAGTGGTTTTGGATGAGGTGAAAACAAACTTTCAACACAACACAGAACACGAAACAATGGGTATAAGCTAAAGGGAAGAATAGAAGTAACTGCAGAGGGCCTATTGGCCCATATTTCTTGATGCTTCTATATTGGAGCGGAGTCTTGAAGTGGGTAGAATATAATTGTGCGTTAATTGGCTGTTGATTGCTGGTGTTGACTTCTTAACGTGTAGTGCCTCGCAGATATCTAGCCACCTGCTATCGCTGTATCTATCGATGACTTCCGTGTTTTTTGTTAAGACTTCTCTGGTGATGGTCTGGTTGTGGGAAGAGATTATATGTTCCTTGATAGAGCCCTGTTGCTTATGCATCGTTAATCGCCTGGAAAGAGATGTTGTTGTCTTGCCTATATACTGAGTTCTTTGAGGCTTATAGTCCCCAAGTGGGCATTTGAAGGCATAGACGACATTGGTCTCTTTCAAAGCGTTCTGCTTTGTGTCTGGAGAGTTTCTCATGAGTAGGCTGGCCGTTTTCTTGGTTTTATAGTGAATCGTCAATTGTATCTTCTGATTTTTGTCTGTAGGGATAACATTTCTATTAACGATATCTTTCAGGACCCTTTCCTCCGTTTTATGAGCTATGGAAAAGAAGTTCCTGTAAAATAGTCTAATAGGGGGTACAGGTGTTGTGTTAGTTGTCTCTTCAGAGGTTGCATGGCGTTTCACCTTCCTTCTTATGATGTCTTCAACGAAACCATTGGAGAAGGAGATGGTTTCAGGAGAGGTCACAAGTCGCCAATATACGTCATTCTTAAAAGACGAATATTTGGCGAAAATGAACCTCATACTTTCCGACCAAACTAAATTCCAAAGAGTAACGAAGGACACTACAGCCGAATTGAAAGCAAAGGTCAACAAATTGATCGAAACTGTGAACGCCAAGAAATCCGGACTCCACCTGCCAAAGATTATTCGAGAATACAAACCTGGATACGCATATGGAAATGTCAAGACACACAAGCCTGGAAACCCACTTCGGCCAATCATCAGCCAGATACCCACACCTACGTACAGACTGGCGAAGCGACTCAATGACTTGCTGACTCCTTATGTCCCTTGCGCCTTCAGCCTGAAGTCTCCAAAGGAATTTGTTGACTTAATGCTGGGAACACGGGCCACAGGGATAAGAGCCTCGTTGGACGTAGAATCACTGTTTACCAACGTACCTGTGGATGAAACAATCGGGATGATAGCGGACAGAGTGTATCGTGATCCAGCTTGTACTCCTCTTGACATACCAGAAAGCATTCTAAGGAAACTACTCCAAGCTTGTACTAAAGAGGCACCCTTCTTGAGCCCGGATGGACACATGTATAAGCAAGTAGATGGGGTCGCCATGGGTTCTCCCCTAGGTGTCCTGTTTGCGAACTTCTATGTGTTTACCATCGAACAAAAGGTCTTAGTCGATATGAACTTGAAACCGGCCATATACTGCAGGTATGTTGACGACATTTTACACAGGTACCTGATGTCAGACATCTTCAGGAGCTGAAGGAGGCATTTGGGCAGAATTCCGTGTTGCGTTTCACTTACGAGATGGAGAAGGATGGGAAACTACCCTTTCTAGATGTAACAGTCATGGAAAGGAGCGGAGGTTTCCACACTGCAGTCTACACTAAGGAAACAAACAAAGGAATGTGCCAGTGACTGACAGTGACTGCCCAGACAGGTACAAGAGGAGTGTCGTTAACGCTTATGTCGACCGTGCTCTCAGCCACAGCTCAGAATGGAAGCAAGTCGATGAAGAACTCTGTAGGGTAAGGCAGGTCCTAGTCAACAATGGCTTCTCCAATGGTTTCGTTGAAGACATCATAAGAAGGAAAGTGAAACACCATGCAACCTCTGAAGAGACAACTAACACAACACCTGTATCCCCTATTAGACTATTTTACAGGAACTTCTTTTCCACAGCTCATAAAACGGAGGAAAGGGTCCTGAAAGATATCGTTAATAGAAATGTTATCCCTACAGACAAAAATCAGAAGATACAATTGACGATTTACTATAAAACCAAGAAAACTGCCAACCTACTCATGAGAAACTCTCCAGACACAAAGCAGAACGCTTTGAAAGAGACCAATGTCGTCTATGCCTTCAAATGCCCACTTGGGGACTGTAAGCCTCAAAGAACTCAGTATATAGGCAAGACAACAACATCTCTTTCCAGGCGATTTACGATGCATAAGCAACAGGGCTCTATCAAGGAACATATAATTTCTTCCCACAACCAGACCATCACCAGAGAAGTCTTAACAAAAAACACGGAAATCATCGATAGATACAGCGATAGCAGGTGGCTTGATATGTGCGAGGCACTACACACTAAGAAGTCAACACCAGCAATCAACAGCCAATTAATGCACAATTATATTCTACCCACTTCAAGACTCCGCTCCAATATAGAAGCATCAAGAAATATGGGCCAATAGGCCCTCTGCAGTTACTTCCATTCTTCCCTTTAGCTTATACCCCGTTATTTCGTGTTCTGGCTTGTGTTGAAAGTTTGTTTTCACCTCATCCAAAACTATTGTAACATCACCTCACGGAAATGCAGGTATAATATGAAAGCTGTTTAAACTCTGTTTAGTGTTAGTTGTGTGTGTGTAACCTAAAATCTTTGAAAATGTAATAAGTTATTACGAAACGCGTTCTAGTGTGCGTCAGACTAGAAATAAAATGAATTTTGGAGAACTGATTTTTCAATTACCACCGACAGTGAAAAGAAACATTAGAAATATAGAGAAAATTCGTGTTAGAATTATTAATCTTACTTTTTCGGTCATATTTAATAATATGTCTACAGAAAGACTGCTACCAAAATATACTATATATTATATATATATATATATATATATTATATATATATATATATATATATATATATATATATATATATATATATATATTCTCTCCGCCATCATAGCTGGGATTTGTTTTTGTCCTGTTTCATTCTCCGTTACTAGAACAGTCTCATCTGATTCCCTGCCACAGCTTCCTGCTCTTTGGTCTTGTTTTCTGATTAAATCTTAGGGGACAATTCTAAGATAAGTTTAATATCTAAACCTGCTCCTCTACCTGGTATTTCTCGCCCAGAGTATACAATGTATTAACTTTTTGGGTTATCGTCTTCTCAGAAATATTCTTGGACGCTGAATCGTTATTGTTAAAACACCAGACCTATGTCACTGGCCACAGAACAAGGTAAGATTTATCAAGAGCACGAACTATGTCATTACAGATATATTGTTCTCTAAATGGATATGATGATAAAGATTTGGGATGGGACGGGGGTAAAGGAATGGTCCAACCACTTGGACGGTCGGGATTGAACACCGACCTACATGAAGGGAAGGGAATTATCAGGATAAACCGGCAAGTCATTGCGACTATATCGGGAGGGACTGGGGAGAGTCAGGATTTGGAATTGGACTGGGGGAACGAATGATGCCCAACCACTAGGACGGTCGGGGATTGAACACCGACCCGCATGAAGTGAAACCGTCACTCTTCCGTCCAGCCCAAGTGGTTGGATCGACCTGCATGAGGCGAAACCATCGCTACTGTCCAGTCCAAGTCTAAAGAACACTAACTCAACACTCCAGCTGATAGTGAAGCACAACTCACATATGGCTCCTCGTCTCACGGGTTGATCATCCCGGGTCTTCTTCCCATCAACACGAACCAGCAGCGTCCCGTGCAAGCGTTGTGAGGCAAGGGAACAGGATGGATCCAGTCCTCATCTTCAGGTTGTCTAGTATGAGCAATAATAGATCTGAATAACCAGTACAATTTAAAATACATCTAGTGTAATGGTCCCAATGATATATCAAAACTATTATTTAAAAATTAATGTGCATTTTTT
>WNGS01066681.1:17009476-17029899 GCA_020271785.1 Procambarus virginalis | reverse complement strand
ACAGTGCCACTGACTGGTTAGATTAGGGTGGAACCGTACTCATTTTTAACGATGCAATTTATAACTACCCCATTCCTGTTCTCACAGATCACCATCGTTACTTATTTTTAATAAGAATCCAGTTGGATAGTTTGCTAGACCTCAAGCAAACATTCAGGCTAGACTTTCAGGCTCACCATTCAAGAGTCACCATTCAGGCGTCACCATTCAAGTCACCATTCAGGCGTCACCATTCAAGAGTCACCATTCAAGAGTAACCATTCAAGGGTCACTATTCCAGAGTTACCATTCAGGAGTAACCAATTAAGTGTCAACTTTCATGAGTCACCATTCAAGAGTCACCATTCAAGTGACACCATTCATGACTCACCATCCAAGAGTCCCATTCAAGAGTAACCGATCATGTGTCACCATTCAAGAGTTTCCATTCAAAAGTCACCATTTCAGCGTCACCATTCCAGGGTCACCATCTAAGAGTCACTCTCTAAGAGTCACCATTCAAGAGTAACCCTTATAGAGTCACCATTCAAGAGTCACTATTCAGGAGTCCCGTTCCAGGGAAACAGAATGTAGTAGCAGCTGTCATTTAAGGGAAAATAACCGTAAGTCTTTTAGATAAGCCATTGTTCATGGTCAGAGAAGTTGAGACGGAACAGAGCCAACACTCCTTATGGTCAACAATAATTTATTGTTTAACTAAGCAATGTACTCGCCCGAGTCACAGACCTCCGCTACCCTTGACGGTGAGTGGAGGAACCAGGTGGAGGAGGAGCCAGACAGTGTAGGAGTAACATGGTGGAGGAGCCAGAGGGTGGTGGAGAGAGAGGGGTGGAGACAGAGGTTGGTAGAGCCAGAGTGTGGTGGAGCCAGAGGGTGGTGGAGCCAGATGGTAGAGGAGCCAGACGGTGGTGGAGCCACAGGTTGGAGGAGCCAGAGGGTGGTGGAGCCAGAGGTAGGTGGAGCCAGAGGGTGGTAGAGCCAGAGGGTGGAGGAGCCAGAGGGTGGTGCAGCCACAGGGTGGTGAAGCGAGAGGTTGGTAGAGCCAGAGTGTTGTGGAGCAAGAGGGTGGAGGAGCCAGAGGGTTGTGGAGCAAGAGGGTGGAGGAGCCAGAGGGTGGAAGAGCCAGAGGGTGGAGGAGCAAAAGGGTGGAGGCGCCGAGGGTGGTGGAGCCAGAGGGTGGAGGTGCCAGAGGGTGGTGGAGCAAGGGGTGGTGGAGTCACAAGGTGGAGGAACCAGAGGGTGGTGGAGCCAGAGGGTGGTGGAGCCAGAGGGTGGTGGAGCCAGAGGGTGGTGGAGCCAGAGGGTGGAGGAGCCAGAGGGTGGTGGAGCCAGAGGGTGGTGGAGCCAGAGGGTGGAGGAGCCAGAAGTTGGTGGAGCCAGAGGGTGGTGGAGCCAGAGGGTGGGGGAGCAAAAGGGTGGAGGAGCCAGAGAGTGGTGGAGCCAAAGGTTGGTGGAGCCAGAGGGTGGAGAAGCCAGAGGGTAGTGGAGCCAGAGGGTGATGGAGCCAGAGGGTGGTGGAGCCAGAGGTAGGTGGAGCCAGAGGGTGGTGGAGCCAGAGGGTGGTGGAGCCAGAGGTAGGTGGAGCCAGAGGGTGGTGGAGCCAGAGGGTGGTGGAGCCAGAGGTGGTGGAGCCAGAGGGTGGTGGAGCCAGAGGTAGGTGGAGCCAGAGGGTGGTGGAGCCAGAGGGTGGTGGAGCCAGAGGGTGGAGGAGCCAGAGGGTGGTGGAGCCACAGGTTGGAGGAGCCAGAGGGTGGTGGAGCCAGAAGTAGGTGGAGCCAGAGGGTGGTGGAGCCAGAAGTAGGTGGAACCAGAGGGTGGCGGAGCCAGAGGGTGGTGGAGCCACAGGTTGGAGGAGCCAGAGGGTGGTGGAGCCGGAGGTAGGGTGGAGCCAGAGGGTGGTGGAGCCAGAGGGTGGAGCCAGAGGGTGGTGGAGCCACAGGGTGGTGGAGCCAGAGGCTGGTAGAGCCAGAGTGTTGTGGAGCAAGAGGGTGGAGGAGCCAGAGGGTTGTGGAGCAAGCGGGTGGAGGAGACAGAGGATGAAGAGCCAGAGGGTGGAGAACAAAAGGGTGGAGGCGCCAGAGGGTGGTGGAGCCAGAGGGTGGAGGTGCCAGAGGGTGGTGGAGCAAGAGGGTGGTGGAGTCACAAGGTGGGGAACCAGAGGGTGGTTGAGCTAGAGGGTGGTGGGCCAGAAGGTGGTGGAGCCAGAGGGTGGTGGAGCCAGAGGATGGAGCCAGAAGTTGGTGGAGCCAGAGGGTGGTGGAGCAGAGGGTGGTGGAGCCAGAGGGTGGAGGAGCCAGAGGGTGGTGGCCAGAGGGTAGAAGAGCCTGGGGTGGTGCAGCCAACGGTGGTAGAGCCAGAGGGTGGTGAGCCAAAGGGTAGAGGAGTCAGAGGATAGTGAGCCAGAGGGTAAAGGTGCCAGAGGATGGTGGATCCAGAGGGTGGAGGATCCAGAGGGAGGTAGAGCCAGAGGGTGGTGGAGCAAGAGGGTGGTGGAGCCAGAGAGTGGTGGAGCCAGAGGGTGGTAGAACGAGAGGGTGGTAGAACGAGAGGGTGGAGGAGCCAGAGGGTGGTGGAGCCAGAGAGTGGTGGAGCCATAGGGTGGAGGAGCCAGAGGGTTGTGAGGCCAGAAGGTGGTGGAGCCAGAGGGTAGTGGAGCCAGAGAGTGGTGGAACCAGAGGGTGGTGGAGCCAGAGAGTTGGTGCCAGAGGGTGGTGGAGTCAGAGGGTAGTGGAGCCAGAAGGTGGTGGAGCCAGAGGGTGGTGGAGCAAGAGGGTAGAGGAGCCAGAAGGTGGTGGAGCCAGAGGGTGGTGGAGCCAGAGGGTGGTGGAGCCAGAGGGTGGTGGAGCCAGAGGGTGGAGGAGCCAGAAGGTGGAGGAGCAGAGGGTGTTGAAGCCAGAGGGTGGAGGAGCCAAAGGGTGGTGGAGCCAGAGGGTGGTAGAGCCAGAGGGTGGTGGAGCCAGAGGGTGGTGGAGCCAAAGGGTGGAGCCAGATGGTGGTGGAACCAGAGGGTGTGGAGCCAGAGGGAGGTGGAGCCAGAAGGTGAAGGAGCCAGAGGGTGGTGGAGCCAGATGGAGGAGCCAGAGGTGGAGCCAGAGGTTGGTGGAGCCAGAGGGTAGAGGAGCCAGAGAGTGGTGGAGCCAGAGGGTGGTGGAGCCAGAGGTTGGTGGAGCCAGAGGGTGGAGGAGCCAGAAGGTGGTTGAGCCAGAAGGTGGTGGAGCCAGAGGGTGGGGAGCCAGAGGTGGAGGAGCCATAAGGTGGTGGAGCCAGAGGGTGGTGGAGCCAGAGCGTGGAGGAGCCAGAGGGGTGGAGCCAAAGGGTGAAGGAGCCAGAGGGTGGTGGAGCCAGGGTGGTGGAGCCAGAGGGTGGAGGAGCCAGAGGTTGGTGGAGCCAGAGGGTGGGGAGCCAGAGGGTGGTGGAGGCAGAGGAGGGGGGGAGCCAGAAGGAGGTGGAGCCAGAGGGTGAAGGAGCCAGAGGGTGGTGGAGCCAGAAGTTGGAGGAGCCAGAAGGGGTGGAGCCAGAGGGTGGTGCAGCCAGAGAGTGGTGGAGCCAGAGGGTGGAGGAGCCAGAGGGTGGTGGAGCCAGAGGGTGGTGGAGCCAGAGGGTGGAGGAGACAAAAGTTGGTGGAGTCTGAGGGTGGTGGAGCCAGAGGGTGGTGGAGCCAGAGGGTGGTGCAGCCAGAGGGTGGTGGAGACAGAGGGTGGAGGAGCCAGAGGTTGGTGGAGCCAGAGGGAGGTGGATCAAGAGGGTGGTGGAGCTAGAGGGTGGAGGAGCCAGAGGTTGGTGGAGCCAGAGGGTGGTGCAGCCAGAGAGTGGTGGAGCCAGAGGGGGAGGAGCCTGAGAGTGGGGCAGCCAGAGGGTGGTGGAGCCAGACGGGGGAGGAGCCAGAGGTTGGTGGAGCCAGAGGGTGGTGGAGCCAGAGGGTAATGGAGCCAGAGGGTGGTGGAGCCAGAGGGTGGTGGAGCCACAGGTTGGTGGAGCCAGAGGGTGGTGGAGCCAGAGGGTGGTGGAGCCACAGGTTGGTGGAGCCAGAGGGTGGTGGAGCCAGTGGGTGGGGGAACAAGAGGGTTGTGGAGCCAGAGGGTGGTGGAGCCAGAGGGTGAAGGAACCAGAGGGTTGTGGAGCCAGCGGGTTGTGGAGCCAGAGGGTGGTGGAACCAGAAGGTGGATGAGCCAAAGGGTGGATGAGTCAGAGGGTGGAGGAGCCAGAGGGTGGAGGAGACAGAGGGTGGTGGAGCCAGAGGGTGGAGGAGCCAGAGGGTGGAGGAGCCAGAGGGTGGAGGAGCCAGAGGGGTGGAGAAACCAGAGGGTGGTGGAGGTAGAGGGTGGTGGAGCCAGAGGGTGGTGGAACCAGAGGGTGGAAGACCCAGAGGGTGGTGGAGCCAGAGGGTGGAGGAGCCAGAGGGTGGAGGAACCAAAGGGTGGTGGAGCCAGTGGCTGGTGGAGCCAGAGGGTGGAGGAGCCAGAGGGTGGAGGAACAAGAGGGTGGAGGAGCCAGAGGGTGGTGGAACCAGAGGGTGGAGGAGCCAGAGGGTGGTGGAGCCAGAGGACGGAGGAGCAAGAGGGTGGTGGAGCCAGAGGGAGGTGGAGCCAGAGGGAGGTGGAACCAGAGGTTGGTGGAGCTAGAGGTGGTGGAGCCAGAGGGTGGAGGAACCAGAGGACGTAGGAGCCAGAGGGTGGTGGAGCCAGAGGGTGGAGGAGCCAGAGGGTGGTGGAACCAGAGGGTGGAGGAGCCAGAGGGTGGTGGAGCCAGAGGGTGGTAGAGCCAGAGGGTGGTGGAGCCAGAAGGTGGTGGAGCCAAAGGGTGGAGCCAGATGGTGGTGGAACCAGAGGGTGGTGGAGCCAGAGGGTGGTGGAGCCAGAGGGTGGAGGAATCAGAGGGTGGTGGAGCCAGTGGGAGGTGGAGCCAGAAGGTGAAGGAGCCAGAGGGTGGTGGAGCCAGATGGTGGAGGAGCCAGAAGGTGGAGCCAGAGGTTGGTGGAGCCATAGGGTGGTGCAGCCAAAAGGTGGTGCAGCCCGAAGGTGGTGCAGCCAGAGGTTGGTGAAGCCAGAGGGTGAAGGAGCCAGAAGGTGGTTGAGCCAGAGGGTGGTGGAGCTAGAGCGTGGAGGAGCCAGAGGGTGGTTGAGCCAGAGGGTGAAGGAGCCAGAGGGTGGTGGATCCAGAGGGAGGGGGAGCCAGAAGGAGGTGCAGCCAGAGGGTGGTGACGCCAGTGGGTGGTGGAGCCAGTGGGTGGTGGAGCCAGAGGGAGGAGCCAGAAGGAGGTGGAGCCAGAGAGTGAAGGAGCCAGAGGGTGGTGGAGCCAGAAGTTGGAGGAGCCAGAAGGTGGTGGAGCCAGAGGGTGGTGCAGTTAGAGAGTGGTGGAGCCAGAGGGAGGAGGAGCCAGAGGGTGGTGGAGCCAGAGGGTGGTGGAGCCAGAGGGTGGAGGAGACAGATGTTGGTGGAGCCTGAGGGTGGTGTAGCCAGAGGGTGGTGGAACCAGAGGGTGGTGCAGCCAGAGGTTGATGGAGCCAGAGGGTGGTGGAGCCAGAGGGTGGTGGAGCTAGAGGGTGGAGGAGCCAGAGGTTGGAGCCAGAGGGTGGTGCAGCCAGAGAGTGGTGGAGCCAGAGGGGGAGGAGCCAGAGGGTGGGGCAGCCATAGGGTGGTGGAGCCAGAGGGTGGAGGAGCCAGAGGTTGGTGGAGCCAGAAAGTGGTGGAGCCAGAGGGTGGTGGAGCCAGAGGGTGCTGGAGCCAAAAGGTGGTGGAGCCCCAGGTTGGTGGAGCCAGAGGGTGGTGGAGCCAGAGGGTGGTGGAGCCAGTGGGTGGGGAACAAGAGGGTTGTGGAGCCAGAGGGTGGTGGAACTAGAGGGTGGAGGAACCAGAGGGTTGTGGAGCCAGCGGGTTGTGGAGCCAGAGGGTGGTGGAGCCAGAGGGTGGTGGAACCAGAAGGTGGATGAGCCAAAGGGTGGATGAGCCAGAGGGTGGAGGAGCCAGAGGGTGGAGGAGCCAGAGGGTGGTGGAGCCAGAGGGTGGAGGAGCCAGAGGGTGGAGGAGCCAGAGGGGTGGAGAAGCCAGAGGGTGGTGGAGCTAGAGGGTGGTGGAGCCAGAGGGTGGTGGAGCCAGAGGGTGGAGGACCCAGAGGGTGGTGGAGCCAGAGGGTGGAGGAGCCAGAGGGTGGAGGAACCAGAGGGTGGTGGAGCCAGTGGATGGTGGAGCCAGAGGGTGGAGGAGCAAGAGGGTGGAGGAGCCAGAGGGGTGGAGAAGCCAGAGGGTGGTGGAGCTAGAGGGTGTGGAGCCAGAGGGTGGTGGAGCCAGAGGGTGGAGGACCCAGAGGGTGGTGGAGAAAGAGGGTGGAGGAGCCAGAGGGTGGAGGAACCAGAGGGTGGTGGAGCCAGTTGCTGGTGGAGCCAGAGGGTGGAGGAGCCAGAGGGTGGAGGAACCAGAGGGTGGAGGAGCCAGAGGGTGGTGGAGCCAGAGGTCGGAGGAGCAAAGGGTGGTGGAGCCAGAGGGAGGTGGAGCCAGAGGGAGGTGGAGCCAGAGGTTGGTGGAGCTAGAGGGTGGTGGAGCCAGAGGGTGGAGGAGCCAGAGGACGTAGGAGCCAGAGGGTGGTGGAGCCAGAGGGTGAGAGCCAGAGGGTGGTGGAACCAGAGGGTGGAGGAGCCAGAGGGTGGTGGAGCCAGAGGGTGGTAGAGCCAGAGGGTGGTGGAGCCAAAGGGTGGTGGAGCCAAAGGGTGGAGCCAGATGGTGGTGGAACCAGAGGGTGGTGGAGCCAGAGGGTGGTGGAGCACAGGGTGGAGGAATCAGAGGGTGGTGGAGCCAGTGGGAGGTGGAGCCAGAAGGTGAAGGAGCCAGAGGGTGGTGGAGCCAGATGGTGGAGGAGCGAGAAGGTGGAGCAAGAGGTTGGTGGAGCCAGAGGGTAGAGGAGCCAGAGAGTGGTGGAGCCAGAGGGTGGTGGAGCCAGAGGTTGGTGGAGCCAGAGGGTGGTGCAGCCAGAGGGTTGAGGAGCCAGAGGTTGGTGAAGCCAGAGGGTGGTGCAGCCAAAGGTGGTGCAGCCAGAGGGTTGAGGAGCCAGAGGTTGGTGAAGCCAGAGGGTGAAGGAGCCAGAAGGTGGTTGAGCCAGAGGGTGGTGGAGCCAGAGCGTGGAGGAGCCAGAGGGTGGTTGAGCCAGAGTGTGAAGGAGCCAGAGGGTGGAGGAGCCAGAGGTTGGTGGAGCTAGAGGGTGGAGGAGCCAGAGGTTGGTGGAGCCAGAGGTTGGTGGAGCCAGAGGGTGGTGGAGCCAGAGGGTGGTGGATCCAGAGGGAGGGGGAGCCAGAAGGAGGTGCAGCCAGAGGGTGGTGGAGCCAGAGGGTGGTGGATCCAGAAGGTGGTGGAGCCAGAGGGTGGTGCAGCCAGAGAGTAGTGGAGCCATAGGGAGGAGGAGCCAGAAGGTGGTGGAGCCAGAGGGTGGAGGAGCCAGAGGGTGGAGGATACAGAGGTTGGTGGAGCCTGAGGGTGGTGGAGCCAGAGGGTGGTGGAGCCAGAGGGTGGTGCAGCCAGAGGGTGGTGGAGCCAGAGGGTGGAGGAGCCAGAGGTTGATGGAGCCAGAGGGTGGTGGANGTTCATGTCTATTAAGGTGCCGGAGAACTTTTCCATGGTATATTTTAACTATGAAATTACAAAAAAATGCTCCTACCTCGTCCAATTCATATATTCTAAATTGGAATTTTGAAATGAAAGAAAACGTTCGCGAAAATCCCTGATGGTCAGTACAGTGCAACAGAGGGGAGGCTCAGTCAACCAAAATATATATTTCAAGAGATTCATTTAGACTGCTGAGCTTAGCAGAAACCTGTCTCTGAAAAAACGAACAGATCTTTCAAGACGTATAAATTGTGAAAATGCAAATAAATAAATGAAAAATACTAATAATAATTCAATATATGTGGGTTAAACTCGGGGCACAAAGGAATAGAAAGTTAGTTAATGGACACGTTAAAGTGGTGGTTGAGACGGAGAGGCGGGCGACACGACCGAACATACCAGGAATGCCAGTTACAGCAGCAATCTGGTAGCGTATCACGACATTGTTTTCTGAAATCTTAAACCCCACAAAAACGCCCCAAAATGATTCTCTCATATATGCATAACACCATAATTGTGATTTGTTTGTTATGTGAAGGAGGGTCGAAAGGGTGTGATCACCTTTACACCCCATTACCCGAAGGCCTGAGTGTAGGCGGGCCTACCGTAAAATCCTGGTTCGGCACCGGTTCAGGCCTCCAGAATCACCTAGTGAATTCAGTTGAGTTCTGGGTTGATAGGCTTTTGTATTATCGTAGCCGAGTTTATTACAACTGGTGTCTGGGCTCATCAGAACGCAGGTTCGAGTCAACTCATTTTGCTTAAAATAATTTTCTCATTGATTTATCATGCCATTGCAACTTTTACCCATAGCTACGAAGAAGAAAATATTCTTCTATTTTATTCAGAGAAGAGTATTATAGAGAAGTATTCAGAGAAGTATTCAGTATTAGTATTCAGTATTATACTATTATACGAGTATTCAGAGAAGACCTTGTGGATTCCCACTGAACACTTTAAGATTTTCTTCTCCTATAACCTCTATTCGCCTTTTTATGAATTTTATTTTATTTCATTGCAACAGTTTACAAAAAAACACAGACATATAACAATCAGTGTTCGAAGACCTCATCCAGCTCTTCAGAGGTTGAGTGCGTGCCCAAGACACAACATGAATTTCCTCTCTGGTTCGCGAAACTGAGGAGCTGTACAGGAAACTGGCCGCTCTTGAGTCATTAGTTTTCCCTAATGAGCTCCTCGCCCACTTCCTTTAGGAATTTAAGTGTACATTTACCTCAGGCGCCCAGGGTCTCAGAACCCGTCGGTACGAACCTGTAACAACGTTCTTGGTCCCTCGAAATCTATTTCTAGGCCTCGAAATCATCTGAAGATAACCTGAAGATGAAGATAACCCGGTACTTGCTAGTTTTCTGTCTCCTTGAAGGTGGCCGCCCCGCCTCCCTCACCTGTGCTGTAAGGTAGATAGGTATCAGCCAATATAGATGCGCACGTGTAGTTCCATACGACCTATTTACCTTCCCTCTATGGCTGCAGGGTGACTCCATCTGGCCGTTTCTGACTGTCGTCAGGTCTGCACAACTGAGGTTCCCTTTGTGTTAGATACCCAGAGGTAGCCAAATTTGTGTATGTATATATATATATATATATATATATATTGGTAGCATTCTTTCTTGTAGACATATGTTGTTGAATATGACCAAACGGGTAAGATTAATAATTCTAACCCGAATCTTCTCAATATTTCTTACGTTTCTCTTCACAGTTGATGGTAATTGAAAAATTAACTCTTCAAAATTCATTTTTTACATTTTTATTTTTGGTCTGACGCTTAGAAGCGTTTCATAAGGCTTCTTACATCTTCAAAGACTTGGTTTACACATAACATATATCATACTTTTGATTTGCTTTGGGTGAGGTGGGTATTAATTGGGTATGAAAGGCATAAGAATGAAAGTAACTGCAGATGACCTATTGGCCCATACTTTCTCTTGCTGCTCCTATGTTGGTTCGGGGTCTTGAAGTGGATTGAATGTAGTAATGCGTTAATTGGCTGTTGACTTTTTGATGTGTAGTGCCTTGCTGATGTCGAGTCTCCTGCTATCGCTCTATCTATCGACGATTTCTGTATTGTTTGTTAAGATTCTCTGGTGATGGTCTGGTTGTGAGAAGAAATTATATGTTCCTTGATAAAGCCCTGTTGTTTGAGCATTGTTAATCGCCTAGAAAGAGACGTTGTTGTCTTGCCTATATACTGAGTTCTTTGGGGCCTTCAGTTCCCAAGTGGGCATATGAAGGCATAACGACGTTGGTTTCCTTCAAGGCGTTCTGTTTGGTGTCTGGGAAGTTTTTCATGAGTAGGTTGGCCGTTTTTTGTTTTTATAGTAAATTGTCAATTGTATTTTCAGATTTTTGTCTGTAGGGATAATGCTCCAATTAACAATATCTTTCAGGACACTTTCCTTCGTTTTATGAGCCATCGAAAAGAAGTTTCTGTAAAACATTCTAATAGAAGGTACAGGCGTTGAGTTAGTTGACTCTTCAGAGGTTGCATGGCGTTTTACCTTTCTTTTTATGACGTCTTCAACATAACTGTTAGAGAAGCCATTGTTGACTGGGACCTGCCTTGCCCTACAGAGTTCTTCATCGACTTACTTCCATCCTGAGATGTGACTCAGAGCCCGGTCGACGTAAGCTTTGACAACACTCCTCTTGCACCTGTCTGGGCAGTCACTATTGGCATTAAGGCACATTCCTATGTTTGTTTCTTTAGTGTAGACTGCAGTGTGGAAGCCTCCGTTCCTTTTCGTGACTGTTACATCTAGAAAGGGCCGCTTCCCATTCTGCTTAAATGCCTTCTTCAGCTGCTGCAGACGTCTGACATCAGGTACCTGCACAAAAATGTCGTCAACATACCTGCAGTATATGGCGGGTTTCAAGTCCATGTCAACTAAGACCCTCTGCTGTATGGTCCCTATGTAGAAGTTCACAAACAAGACACCTAGGGGAGAACTCATGGCGACCCCATCTACTTGCTTATATATGTGCCAATGTTGACTCAAGAAGGGTGCCTCTTTAGTGCAGGCTTGGAGTATCATTCTTAGTATGTTTTCTGGTATATCAAGAGAAGTACAAGCCGGATCGCGATACACTCTGTCCACCATCATCCTGATTGTTTCATCTACATGTGCCTTTGTAAACAGCGACTCTACATCCAAAGAGGCTCTTATCCGTGTGGTCCGTGCTCCCCGCAGGAAGTCAACGAATTCCTTTGGAGACTTTAGGCTGAAAGCACAAGGCTCATTAGGAGTCAGCAAGCAGTTGAGTCGCTTTGCCAGTCTATATGTGGGTGTGGATGATGGTTGGCTGAAGTTGGTTTCCAGGCATGTGGGTCTTGACATTTCCATCCGCATAACCAGGTTTGTATTCCCCAATAACCTTTGGCAGGAGGAGTCCGAATTTGGTATTCACTGTTTCGATCAGTCTGTTTACCTTCGTTTTCAATTTGGCTGTTATGTCCTTCGTTACCCTTTGAAATTTAGTTTGGTCGGAGAGTATGAGGTTCATTTTTGCCAGATATTCGTATTTTTAAGAATAAGAATAACGTATATTGGCCCACTTGCCACCTCTCCTGACGACTATCTCTTTGTTCTTAGCTGCCGCTTTGAGCTCGGGAAACACCACTTCTGTAGTTACCTCGAATCTTCCCTCCTTCTGCAATAAGTTCCGCTTGCAAGGTGTCTTTAGTGGTAACTTTCTTTTGCGTCTCGAGGTCGAATATGTCGTCCAATAGGATCTCCAACTCCACTTTCCTGGTCATCTCACTTGGTCTGAACATAACGTGACAGATTATACACAGATTTAAGAGAGTGATTTGCTCGTCAGCGAGGTTGATTCCAGCAAGGTTTAAGAAGCCATCTCTGGGTCGTGGAATTGCCATAGGTCCTCCAAATAATGTTGTCAGCTTCTTGATGATCCCGGTTTCGGTGCTGTGGCGATGTCGATCTGTAAGGATGTCGAGGTGTTGGTCGATTTGAGTACGGAGGTTTTCGTCGATGTTGGTGTTTCTCCATTGGTCTGTAGCATGAAGTAGTTGCGCCTCGCTATCGTTGATCTCATTTTGTGCCTTGTGTATCTGATTTCGAATCAGATCTTGGCGATATTTTATCGTGAAGGCTTGGTTTCCTGCTGCTGGGTCGTGCGTTTTAATATTAGTATATTTTGGTAGCAGTCTTAGCAGGTAGCAGTCAAGAAGCTGCCTAGTTTGCAGCTTCTTGTGCTATTCATTCATTCATTCATTCACTGAGTCCTTGCAATAATTTTTGTATTTTTTTTGTATTTTGTGCAACAATTTTTAAATGAAACTCACTAGATGCTTTTGAGCAGTTGTTGCAATCTGTAGCCAACAGTAATTGATTTCTGCATGCAAAGAATTTTCTTAGTGTTTATTTTCTTGGGTATTTAGCTGTTACTTACTACAATTTGAGGTCACAAGGAAACTCACCCTTATTAATAATGACAGACTAAGGCAGCTCAAGAAGGGACAGGTAGAGCAACTACTGGGACCAGAACTACCTAGAATATGGCCATCCTGCTCTTTTATAGCAGTGCTCAGTTTCTAAAGTCTTAGATAAAATATAGAATCGAGAATAGGACAATTGCTAGATACTCTATTCCTACTGATTCCGACTGTTCTGCATTTGCCGGGTCAGTTACTGATCACTCTTGAGGTGACATAAAAGAGGTTGTTAAGGCGTAAGCTTGTGAGGATATCCTGGCATGGTCAGAATTCATGAACTTTTTAAAAGGTTGGTTTCTTAACAAAAGAAATTTAGACTCATATGTGTTAATTCAAAAGATATGAAGGGTCCCGGTAGTACAGTCGAGTTCGTTCTCGACGCACAATCTAGAATTCCGTGTTCGACTCCTGGGCGGGACAGAAATAGTTGGGCACATTTCATTTCACCTAATGCGTTTGTTCACCTAACAGTGAGTAGGTATTCAGGAGTTAGTCAGCTAGAGAAGGAATAATTTGGTCCCCAGCATGAAAAAGGATAGGATTTAGAAGATATGAAAAATGCAGCAGATAATGAACTGTCTCGGAATACTCACTCTTGGCCTTCCCGATGATGCAGTGAAGGTGGTCACAGGTCCTCAGCATCCCCCTTCACAGAGACCACAAACGTTTAAGCCAAGCAAGTGCACAGGTACACAGGTTGTCGTGACCAGCAAAATTATTCTCCTGCTCATAAATATCTTCGACATTATAGTCAATATCGGAATGTTGCAGCTTGTCATAATTGTGAGAACAAAACTATTTGGTAAAGGGATTGCTAGTCTCCACCCCGATCCCAACCTTAAGGAACTGTCCCACCTAGATAGTTTTCTTGGTCGCCTAATCAAGAAAATACCTCAAAATCTCCACATCTCAGCATGCAGGACTCGACGAAGGTCATCTCCGAGTAACAATACCTGTAGTCAATCATGATAAGGTGCACAGCATTTATGACAGTTATCAATAAAGCTAATTTTGCACCCAATACCAGATCTTAACACTATTAAGATCAGACTGTCCATGGCTGATCGTCGTAGGAGCTCGAATTCGCCTCCTGACCCAATCCAGGAAATCAATGCCAGTCACCTCCCTGTTCGTTCAGTAGCAACCTTAAATAAATTTCAATATTTGACTGAGGAGAATGCTGACAATAGTCTAGATACTGGACGGAAACTAAGGGACTTCGACAGGAACTTAATACAGACATCCTGGACCAGGCAAACCACATAGTATGAACAGTACAATTTCCAGTAATGGTCATATTTTCTGTGCATCAACATATTGCAGAATCTTAAAAGTCTTTGCAGGCTCAGGTTCTAGGATGAATATTAATTAGCATTCAGTACTTGGAGATCTTGTGTATATAAGCGTTCTGTTATACTGAGTGAGTCATCCATACCATTTCTGAGTGGGTGTCCGGTACTGAAGTAATTGTCAAAGGGAAAGTAAACCTTCCACTCAAGCTAGAGGAATAATATTTATATTAACATGTTTTGTGGTTGGTATTGTTATGACCCCATGTAGCCTGGGTGGAACGAGTCTACTCCAGAGAGAGATAGAGTTATTCTGCATTATGGACCTGATTGAGAGGTTAGAGAAAAATGCAAAATGCATAAAAGTGAATAGTTTAAAAATATGAACAGAGGATGAGCATGTGAATAAGTAACATGAAATGAGATATCGATACTTTGATGACATGACATGGGAATACAGGATGTCATGACCTTACTTGAGTCGCAGAAGTCATGAGAGAGGGTTGTGCTTTGTTGAGCTCCTGGCAGTAGCAGGAACCCTGACTGTGTGCTCCTTCAAGAGGAGTGAATCAAGCAGGCGTTTATATGTGAAGCCTGTTAGACGACTTAATGTACTCAATTCAGGAGCAGAAGAGCTGTGAGGCCATCATAAAGAAACTTTGTTGGATGTCTTAGAGAGTGACGTCTGTGAGCCCCGCAGTTGAGTGCTCTCGAGATACAAACTCTGCGATAAGCTAATATAACAGTTGTTATAGTGGATGCCTGTGCATTAGCGTGCGCCCAGCATTCATGGCAAATGTTTATGCTTGTAGGACATATATTTTATTGTGATTGTGAACTCAAATAAGAGGTAAGAGATAAGAGAGCATGCTGTAGGAAGGAGTGATACATCCGCCCTCGCCGAAGGTCAAGTGCTGATTGACGGGGAGGAAGCCTTGCGACCAGGGAGACCTCCATCTATGTGTCTGGACATGTTCCCAAGTGGACCCCGCCCAGGATGGGGGAGGACCGTCGCGGCGACGCAACAGTGTTTAAAGAGATATCGGATGGAGGTATTATACTTTCAGTGAATACATTTAATTATGTTTTGTTAGAAAAACGTTTATTATGGCTTGACGATGGATTTGCAGGTTTGTGTGGGCGAACTGCAACGTTTGTGTGGGAGAACTGCAACGTTTGTGTGGGAGAATTGCAACGTTTGTGTGGGAGAATTGCAACGTTTGTGTTGGAACTACAACGGTTTGTCTGGGAGATGTTAGTGAGAGAACTTCATACCAGAGGAGAAGTGTATGCTGAACTCCAAGTGTGAGGTGAAACTCTTAGTGGGAGCTGAACTGCAAGGTGGTGCAGGACTTCAAGTTGAGGAATGGAACTCCAGAAACACAGTGAATCTTCGAGTAGTGTAGGGAGCTACACGTCGTTTGTGTGAAGGGTTTGGAGAAAGCTTCACTGGCCTTTAAGGAGGAACTCCAAGAGTAGGAAGTATGTGAATATTTTATTGTGCCATGTATTGCAGCCTAAAGCAGTGAAGGGAGCAGAAGGCTGTAAGCCGAACTTTAAGTAGCAGCCTGATACAATTATAGGGTGGAGACATAAGGCGATATCGGAGTGTTATCAGTTGATAGCAGCCCAAGAGGTTGTATTGTTTCATAACTTTTCCTGTATCTATACTGTGTGTTATATTGTATTAAATGTTTTGTTTGTTAGTTGGCTTTTGCTCTTGTCTTGGTGAGGCTTCCTGGCTAGAGAGAAAGAGAGAAAAGACATTGCTATAACATGGGTGATAGTGGACTATAATTAACTAAAAGGGAGTGAGTGATCATCCCACAGTAAAGAGAGTGCGGGGAGTCACGGCGGCTCAAGAGTGGATGTGTACTCATGACAACAAGGCAGCGTGAGCCTTACCCCTGAACCCCTCTCCCAGAACCAGACGCTTACCAAGGCGATGTCCTAAATAATTGCAAGCACTCCAGTCTCCATTGGTGGTCGACCAACGGTTGTAGGAGCGCGGCTGCCAAGGTCGGCTGGTTGTTCTGTCAGGGAGTGGTTGGGACCTCTGTTTGATGGTAAGCGATTATCAGGTTGGCTCTAATAACCGAGTTTCACAGTATGTACAAAGAAACCTCCCAACTCCCTTCTCCCCCTCATAATATCCATTTCCCAGCGAGATATATTACTAGAGTTATATACCATGACTGATCAGAATATTGCCTTGCTTCTCCATCGTTGTATTATTACCGTCGAAGACTAAGTAGTACCATTATGTAGCATGTATCGAATGGGGCACGAGTTCATTAGTCAAGAAGATTATACCCATTTTGTAAGTAACATACTTGATAGGGTTAGCCTGCCCAGCACAAGTTACAGGAGCCAACAGTCACCTGAGAAAACAGGCACTTGTTTGAAGTGAGAGCTGTGCAGAGATGCAGGACAATGAATAGCCACACCCGGATAGATTCTCCTTGTCTCACTTACCTATCAGCTTCCCTCAATCAGGTAAGTGGTTCTCTAGTCACCAACATTGTGTTCACCTTCGACTTCTCACGAGAGTAAGAGTTAAAACTGAGGGAATGCCTGAGGGAAGGAGGGAGGGAGGGGAGTGCTTGAAGGAGAGAGTGCCTGAGTTATCGGATATCACAGCCGTTCACATGTAATGTGAACCGTACTTGTGTATTGATCTTTCTGATATGCAGTGCCGGATAGTGTCATTTTGTTGTGTAATGCAAACACTAGCAGTGATGTTATCCATCTTCAGTCACTCATGTTATAGATTTCACCCATTGCTTGTGCGAGTGGTGGAGGTAGTCTCCAAGGGTCTTGGATGTGTGTACTCACACCAGGAGAAAGTGGATCTGGTCCCAAGATGCAAGCATAACACCTCAATCCCACTGATTTCCTTGACTCAGTGGTTCAGCTTTAAGAGATTTTCAACAAGAACAGAGCAATTGCAGCTTTACGAAGAGAGAAGCTAGGTTTCACACCTCCCATTACTTACAAAATTCCCTTGAGCACTTAACTAAACTAATTTATGTGATCGAGCTGAGTATCCCGCCATGGAATGCTCCTGTGTTTCTTGTGTCGCAATGAGATGGGACACAGAGACCAGTCATTGATTACCGGAAGTTAAATAACGTAACTATACTTGATCGTTTCCACTCCCAGTCCTAAATAATTATTACAAAGTATATGACCAATCAAGGTGTTTTCAACCTGATTATATCTGTTGCAAGTATTCTGGCAAATTCGCCAGGTGAGAATAGTGAACAGTTTATGGACGTCAACACTCCCAAGATATTTTCGTTTAAAAAAATCTCATTTGGCTTGCCAAATGGGATTCTTTTTTCTAGGCCTATGACGAACCTCTTCCCCAGGTTGATAGGTGACACTCATCTAGTGTATCTCGGTGACTTAATAATAATGTCACAAGACTTCCTGCATCATTTTCAGAATCTCGATCGAGGATTTGCTTCTCCAAGAATACTTGGAGAAGCAAATCGTAAGATAAAACTCTCAAAGTGCATATTTTTACAGGAAACAATATGTTTTTAGGACATACAGTAACCCCATCAGGAATTATCTTGGATGAATCCAAAATTATTGTTGCCTGCAACTTTCTGAAGCCACATAACAGAAGCACTGAGACTATTCACAGGTTTTGCGGGATTCTATCGTGTATTCATTTGCTGGACTCTCTCAGACAGCTGTTCCACTTTTCAAACAAAATTTTCAAATTGGAGTTTGTCTTCCAGTAACCTCAAAGCCTCACTGGTCTCTACACCTGTTCTTATGGTACCCACATTTTTCAAAACTTTGACGTTAATTAATTACTGACGCCAGTGATGTGAGCCTTGGGTGCTGAATTACTCAAAACCATTTGACGGACAGATCATTCACTAGCTTATGCTAGCTGTACTTTAACAAAGGAAGATAGGAATGACAGTGCCACTGACTGGTTAGATTAGGGTGGAACCGTACTCATTTTTAACGATGCAATTTATAACTACCCATTCCTGTTCTCACAGATCACCAATCGTTACTTATTTTTAATAAGAATCCAGTTGGATAGTTTGCTAGACCTCAAGCAAACATTCAGGCTAGACTTTCTGGCTCACCATTCAAGAGTCACCATTCAGGCGTCACCATTCAAGAGTCACCATTCAGGCGTCACCATTCAAGAGTCACCATTCAAGAGTAATCATTCAAGGGTCACTATTCCAGAGTTACCATTCAGGAGTAACCAATTAAGTGTCAACTTTCATGAGTCACCATTCAAGAGTCACCATTCAAGTGACACCATTCATGACTCACCATCCAAGAGTCACCATTAAAGAGTAACCAATCATGTGTCACCATTCAAGAGTTTCCATTTAAAAGTCACCATTTCAGCGTCACCATTCCAGGGTCACCATCTAAGAGTCACTCTCTAAGAGTCACCATTCAAGAGTAACCCTTATAGAGTCACCATTCAAGAGTAACCCTTATAGAGTCACCATTCAAGAGTCACTATTCAGGAGTCACCGTTCCAGGGAAACAGAATGTAGTAGCAGCTGCCATTTAAGGGAAAATAACCGTAAGTCTTTTAGATAAGCCATTGTTCATGGTCAGAGAAGTTGAGACGGAACAGAGCCAACACTCCTTATGGTCAACAATAATTTATTGTTTAACTAAGCAATGTACTCGCCCGAGTCACAGACCTCCGCTACCCTTGACGGTGAGTGGAGGAACCAGGTGGAGGAGGAGCCAGACAGTGTAGGAGTAACATGGTGGAGGAGCCAGAGGGTGGTGGAGACAGAGGGTGGTGGAGACAGAGGTTGGTAGAGCCAGAGTGTGGTGGAGCCAGAGGGTGGTGGAGCCAGAGGGTAGAGGAGCCAGACGGTGGTGGAGCCACAGGTTGGAGGAGCCAGAGGGTGGTGGAGCCAGAGGTAGGTGGAGCCAGAGGGTGGTAGAGCCAGAGGGTGGAGGAGCCAGAGGGTGGTGCAGCCACAGGGTGGTGAAGCGAGAGGTTGGTAGAGCCAGAGTGTTGTGGAGCAAGAGGGTGGAGGAGCCAGAGGGTTGTGGAGCAAGAGGGTGGAGGAGCCAGAGGGTGGAAGAGCCAGAGGGTGGAGGAGCAAAAGGGTGGAGGCGACCGAGGGTGGTGGAGCCAGAGGGTGGAGGTGCCAGAGGGTGGTGGAGCAAGAGGGTGGTGGAGTCACAAGGTGGAGAAACCAGAGGGTGGTGGAGCCAGAGGGTGGTGGAGCCAGAGGGTGGTGGAGCCAGAGGGTGGTGGAGCCAGAGGGTGGAGGAGCCAGAGGGTGGTAGAGCCAGAGGGTGGTGGAGCCAGAGGGTGGAGGAGCCAGAAGTTGGTGGAGCCAGAGGGTGGTGGAGCCAGAGGGTGGGGGAGCAAAAGGGTGGAGGAGCCAGAGAGTGGTGGAGCCAAAGGTTGGTGGAGCCAGAGGGTGGAGAAGCCAGAGGGTAGTGGAGCCAGAGGGTGATGGAGCCAGAGGGTGGTGGAGCCAGAGGTAGGTGGAGCCAGAGGGTGGTGGAGCCAGAGGGTGGTGGAGCCAGAGGTAGGTGGAGCCAGAGGGTGGTGGAGCCAGAGGTAGGTGAAGCCAGAGGGTGGTGGAGCCAGAGGGTGGTGGAGCCAGAGGTAGGTGGAGCCAGAGGGTGGTGGAGCCAGAGGTAGGTGGAGCCAGAGGGTGGTGGAGCCAGAGGGTGGTGGAGCCAGAGGGTGGAGGAGCCAGAGGGTGGTGGAGCCACAGGTTGGAGGAGCCAGAGGGTGGTGGAGCCAGAAGTAGGTGGAGCCAGAGGGTGGTGGAGCCAGAAGTAGGTGGAACCAGAGGGTGGTGGAACCAGAGGGTGGCGGAGCCAGAGGGTGGTGGAGCCACAGGTTGGAGGAGCCAGAGGGTGGTGGAGCCAGAGGTAGGTGGAGCCAGAGGGTGGTGGAGCCAGAGGGTGAAGGAGCCAGAGGGTGGTGGAGCCACAGGGTGGTGGAGCCAGAGGGTGGTGGAGCCAGAGGCTGGTAGAGCCAGAGTGTTGTGGAGCAAGAGGGTGGAGGAGCCAGAGGGTTGTGGAGCAAGCGGGTGGAGGAGACAGAGGATGGAAGAGCCAGAGGGTGGAGAAGCAAAAGGGTGGGGGCGACAGAGGGTGGTGGAGCAAGAGGGTGGTGGAGCCAGAGGGTGGAGGAGCCAGAGGGTGGTTGAGCTAGAGGGTGGTGGAGCCAGAAGTTGGTGGAGCCAGAGGGTGGAGGAGCCAGAGGGTGGTGGGCCAGAGGGTAGAAGAGCCTGAGGGTGGTGCAGCCAAACGGTGGTAGAGCCAGAGGGTGGAGGAGCCAGAGGGTAGAGGTGCCAGAGGGTGGTGGATAAAGAGGGTGGAGGATCCAGAGGGAGTAGTGCCAGAGGGTGGTGGAGCCACAGGGTGGAGGAGACAGAGGGAGGTAGAGCCAGAGGTTGGTAGAACGAGAGGTGGTGGAGCAAGAGTGGTGGAGCCAGAGAGTGGTGGAGCCAGAGGGTGGTAGACGAGAGGGGGTAGAACGGAGGGTGGAGGAGCCAGAGGGTTGTGGAGCCAGAAGGTGGTGCAGCCAGAGGTGGTGGAGCCAGAGGGTGGGTGGAGCCAGAGGGTGGTGGAAGCAAGAGGGTGGAGGAGCCAGAAGGTGGTGGAGCCAGAGGGTGGTGGAGCCAGAGGGTGGTGGAGCCAGAGGGTGGTGGAGCCAGAGGGTGGTGGAGCCAGAGGGTGGTGGAGCCAGAGGGTGGTGGAGTCAGAGGGTAGTGGAGCCAGAAGGTGGTGGAGCCAGAGGGTGGTGGAGCAAGAGGGTGGAGGAGCCAGAAGGTGGAGCCAGAGGGTGGTGGAGCCAGAGGGTGGTGGAGCCAGAGCGTGGTGGAGCCAGAGGGTGGAGCCAGTAGGTGGAGGAGGCAGAGGGGTGTTGAAGCCAGAGGGTGGAGGATCGAAAGGGTGGTGGAGCCAGAGGGTGGTAGAGCCAGAGGGTGGTGGAGCCAGAGGGTGGTGGAGCCAAAGGGTGGACCCAGATGGTGGTGGAACCAGAGGGTGGTGGAGCCAGAGGGTGGCGGAGCCAGAGGGTGCAGGAATCA
>WNGS01066681.1:16980532-17007139 GCA_020271785.1 Procambarus virginalis | reverse complement strand
CCCAAATGCAGGTATAAAAAAGAAAACTGTTTAAACTCTGTTCAGTATAGTTTTCTGTGTGTGTGTAACTAAAGTCTTTGAAATGTAATAAGTTTTACGAAACGCGCTCAAGTGTCGCGTCAGACTAAGAATAAAGAATGAATTTTGGAGAATTGATTTTTCATTTACCGTCATCAGTAAAAACAAACATAAGGAAATTGAGAAATTCGTGTTAGAATTATTAATCTTACTTTTTCGGTCATATTTATAACATATGTCTACAGGAAAGACTGCTACCAAAATATACTAATATATATATATATATATACGGGCAGACCAATACGGCAGCCATGGTCTCATCTGTCGTAAGACACAGGGAAAGATTGCCAGACACGAGGCAGTCAATGACATCATCAAGAGAAGTTTGGCTACAGCTGGGTGTCCAGCACAAAGGGAACCCCAGCTGTGCAGACCTGACAACAGCCAAAAACGCCCAGATGGAGTCACCCTGCAGCCATGGAGGGAAGGTAAACAGGTCGTATGGGATTACACCTGTGCATCTACATTGGCTGATACCTATTTACGTTACAGCTCAGCGGAGGGAGGTGGGGCAGCCACCTTCAGGGAGACCCAGAAAATCCACAAGTACATAAACCTAGAACGTTGTTACAGGTTCGTGCCGATAGGCTCAGAGACTCTGGGCGCCTGGGGTAAATGTGCACTCAAGTTTTTAAAGGAGGTTGGTGAGGAACTCATTGGGAAAACTAGAGACCCACGAGCAGCCAGTTTCCTATTCCAGCGCCTCAGTGTCGCAGTGCAGAGGGGAAATGCGTGCTGTATCCTGGGTACGCACCCAACCTCCGAGGAGCTGGACGAGGTCTTCGAACGCTGATTGTTTAATTGTTATATATTTGTGTGTGTGTGTGTGTGTGTTCTCTGTAAACTGTAGCATTGCAATAAAATAAAACAAAACATACAAAAAAATAATAGGGGTGGTAGGAGAAGAAAAGAATTAAGTATTCAGTGAGAATCCACAAGATCTTCTCTGAATGCTCTTTGTTTTCTTCTTCGAGGATGTGGGTCCCTGCAATTGCACCAGAGGTGGTACCCCTAATATATATATATATATATATATATATATATATATATATATATATATATATATATATATATATATATATTGGTAGCATTCTTTCTTGTAGACATATGTTGTTGAATATGACTAAAAGGGTAAGCTTAATAATTCTAACACGAATCTTCTCAATATTTCTTACGTTTCTCTTCACAGTTGATGGTAATTGAAAAATTAACTCTTCAAAATTAATTTTTTACATTTTTATTTTTGGTCTGACGCTTAGAAGCGTTTCGTAAGGCTTCTTACATCTTCAAAGACTTGGTTTACACATAACATATATCATACTTTTGATTTGCTTTGGGTGAGGTGGGTATTAATTGGGTATGAAAGGCATAAGAATGAAAGTAACTGTAGATGACCTATTGGCCCATACTTTCTCTTGCTGCTCCTATGTTGGTTCGGGGTCTTGAAGTGGATAGAATGTAGTAATGCGTTAATTGGCTGTTGACTTTTTGATGTGTAGTGCCTTGCTGATGTCGAGTCTCCTGCTATCGCTGTATCTATCGATGATTTCTGTATTGTTTGTTAAGATTCTCTGGTGATGGTCTGGTTGTGAGAAGAAATTATATGTTCCTTGATGGAGCCCTGTTGTTTGAGCATTGTTAATCGCCTAGAAAGAGACGTTGTTGTCTTGCCTATATACTGAGTTCTTTGGGGCCTTCAGTTCCCAAGTGGGCATATGAAGGCATAACGACGTTGGTTTCCTTCAAGGCGTTCTGTTTGGTGTCCGGGGAGTTTTTCATGAGTAGGTTGGCCGTTTTTTGTTTTTATAGTAAATTGTCAATTGTATTTTCAGATTTTTGTCTGTAGGGATAATGCTCCAATTAACAATATCTTTCAGGACACTTTCCTTCGTTTTATGAGCCATCGAAAAGAAGTTTCTGTAAAACATTCTAATAGAAGGTACAGGCGTTGAGTTAGTTGACTCTTCAGAGGTTGCATGGCGTTTTACCTTTCTTTTTATGACGTCTTCAACATAACTGTTAGAGAAGCCATTGTTGACTGGGACCTGCCTTGCCCTACAGAGTTCTTCATCGACTTACTTCCATCCTGAGATGTGACTCAGAGCCCGGTCGACGTAAGCTTTGACAACACTCCTCTTGCACCTGTCTGGGCAGTCACTATTGGCATTGAGGCACATTCCTATGTTTGTTTCTTTAGTGTAGACTGCAGTGTGGAAGCCTCCGTTCCTTTTCGTGACTGTTACATCTAGAAAGGGCCGCTTCCCATTCTGCTTAAATGCCTTCTTCAGCTGCTGCAGACGTCTGACATCAGGTACCTGCACAAAAATGTCGTCAACATACCTGCAGTATATGGCGGGTTTCAAGTCCATGTCAACTAAGACCCTCTGCTGTATGGTCCCTATGTAGAAGTTCACAAACAAGACACCTAGGGGAGAACTCATGGCGACCCCATCTACTTGCTTATATATGTGCCAATGTTGACTCAAGAAGGGTGCCTCTTTAGTGCAGGCTTGGAGTATCATTCTTAGTATGTTTTCTGGTATATCAAGAGAAGTACAAGCCGGATCGCGATACACTCTGTCCACCATCATCCTGATTGTTTCATCTACATGTGCCTTTGTAAACAGCGACTCTACATCCAAAGAGGCTCTTATCCGTGTGGTCCGTGCTCCCCGCAGGAAGTCAACGAATTCCTTTGGAGACTTTAGGCTGAAAGCACAAGGCTCATTAGGAGTCAGCAAGCAGTTGAGTCGCTTTGCCAGTCTATATGTGGGTGTGGATGATGGTTGGCTGAAGTTGGTTTCCAGGCATGTGGGTCTTGACATTTCCATCCGCATAACCAGGTTTGTATTCCCCAATAACCTTTGGCAGGAGGAGTCCGAATTTGGTATTCACTGTTTCGATCAGTCTGTTTACCTTCGTTTTCAATTTGGCTGTTATGTCCTTCGTTACCCTTTGAAATTTAGTTTGGTCGGAGAGTATGAGGTTCATTTTGCCAGATATTCGTATTTTTAAGAATAACGTATATTGGCCCACTTGCCACCTCTCCTGACGACTATCTCTTTGTTCTTAGCTGCCGCTTTGAGCTCGGGAAACACCACTTCTGTAGTTACCTCGAATCTTCCCTCCTTCTGCAATAAGTTCCGCTTGCAAGGTGTCTTTAGTGGTAACTTTCTTTTGCGTCTCGAGGTCGAATATGTCGTCCAATAGGATCTCCAACTCCACTTTCCTGGTCATCTCACTTGGTCTGAACATAACGTGACAGATTATACACAGATTTAAGAGAGTGATTTGCTCGTCAGCGAGGTTGATTCCAGCAAGGTTTAAGAAGCCATCTCTGGGTCGTGGAATTGCCATAGGTCCTCCAAATAATGTTGTCAGCTTCTTGATGATCCCGGTTTCGGTGCTGTGGCGATGTCGATCTGTAAGGATGTCGAGGTGTTGGTCGATTTGAGTACGGAGGTTTTCGTCGATGTTGGTGTTTCCATNAAGGAAGACTATACTATTTGTGTATGAGTGTGTCGGTTTCCCGACAAGGGAGGAAAATCAGCTTCATGGAGCACATTAATCCGATCATACATCCGAGTGTCGCAGGCAGCAGCCAAATGTCCAACGTGGCCATTTGAAACATTTGAAACACGTCCGTGTCTACCCACGATAGAAGAAGCAGATCGTAAAGCCAGCAAGCGCTAGAGAAGAAGGTACATGCCCATGAAGAACCATCTTTGCCGTTCTGTAGCCATTACTGAGTCCCTTTATATCCCCGGTTCTGTATCTACAGACACGCATAGAGTCCACACGCCTATACCTGGCAAGAGCCCGACGGAGAAGATTCTCAGATATTTCAAACGGCGCATTCTTAATAGACACGTATGTGTACTCCACACTGTTATGATCTAAGGTAGCCGAAAAACGAGTCTACCCTTTGAGAATTGTTCTATCAGGCCTGACCTGACTAGGAGGTCAAAGAAATATAGACATGAAGATTCATATATAAAATAATTGGGTAAATTCGACAGACAGTACAAGAAATATGGGCAGTGAATAAGAAAATAAGTAAAGGACTTGATATAAGATGTGGAGAGTTTGCTGGAGGTGTGAGGCTCGCTTGAGAGGAGCGTGAGCTCACTTGAGCTGAAGAAATCGTGAGGGGAGGGCGTGCTCCGTTTGAGCCCCTGTTAGAGAGGAACCCCTGTTTGATATACCTTCAAGAGAAAGGAAGGGACAGACATCTCGACTGAGAAATAAGTTAGGAGCCGTGTCAGCTCAAGTCAGGAACTGCAAAAGGTGTTGAGGGGGGCAGTTAAAGCAGTTCTGTGGGTAGCCTGAGGCGCCCTGAGTGTCGCCGCCCCAATCGAGGAGCGCCCTGCAGGAGACCTTTTTGTGGTTTGTCTGGGGAAGGAGTTGCTGAGAACTTCGAAGCCAGCAGAGAGGGAGTAGTTGATGAGACTCCAAGGTTGTGGAAGATACTGAGCTCTACTACGGAGTAGTGGAATGAAGTTTCACATGCTTTTGTGATACCAGTGGTGAAGCATCATTGTTGCTCAAGGAAGACTTCATGGTGTAGCAGCCGGGAGAGCTGTGGAGGACCCTAGTAGACGGTTCTAGGAAAACCTGAAGATGTCAGTGTAGTGAACTTCCAGATGTGGAAAGGAAGTTCTTGTTGAATAAGTGTAGGGAGTTGGTAGAGTGTTGGTTGTCATTAGCGTGCAAGACGCAGTGAAAGGTGAGTGATTGATTACCATTTTTGTGCCAAGGAGTATTTACACTGAAGTAATGAGTTACAACCGTAGGCTGGATTACCTGCAGAGATATACATATGTGTTCTAGGACTGATGGGGTGATTGATTGATCATTGTTGTATATTAAGGAATATTTATACTGATATTTACGTTATTGCAGTCGTAGGCTGGTTTTCCCTGTATATATATATATATATATATATATATATATATTATATATATATATATATATATATATATTTATATATATATATATATATATATATATATATATATATATATATATATATATATATATATTTTTTTTTTATTACACTTAAGGGTACCACCTCTGGTGCAAGTGTAGGGACCCATAGCCTCGGAGAAGAAAATAAAGAGTACTCAGAGAAGACCTTGTGGATCCTCACTGAACACTGATATTTTCTTCTCCTACCACCCCTATTCTTTTGGTATGTGTGTATATTTATCTAATTTTATTTGAAAATGTCATTGCACAAAAAAATTTACAATATTGATTACATGCAGGGTACAAGGCTGCTTGTATATATATATATATATATATACATATATATATATATATATATATATTGTGATGGTAAAGTGTTGGAGTATGGTGTTCGGCAGTCTTCCAATGGCAGATGTCAATGCCTGGTCACATACACACACAAAAAAAGAGACTGCTTGCCTGATCATCTGTGGTAAGGTAAGGGAAGACACACAAAACACAGAATAAACAATGAAATTTAATTACTCTAGAAAATAAATTTAAATAAAGACAATTCCTTGGCTTGGCAAAGTGAAAATATAACAAGTGAAAAACTAACATAAAAATGAATAAGTAATGATTTTACTTTAACAATAGTACAAAAATATAATACAAGTAATATAAATGGTGCTGGGAATATAAGCGCAAGCTAAGAACCGCTACTTGATACACGAGGTATATCAATTAGATGTTCACAGGCCAGAGCACAAGATATTCTGAGGAGGAAACTGCTGGCCGGCACCGACGTTGACTCTACGAGGTCCGTGAGTGGTGCGGAGCTGGAGTGGTGTGGTCTCGATCAGCCAATCAGAATGCAGGCAGGCCGACACTGGTAGTTGGCTAGTTGTAGTGCAGGCGACGAGCCGGCGGTGAGGAGTGTGGGGGGTGCAGGAGTGGGGGTATGCAGGTGTGTGCGCTGCCTTGACAAACGTTTTGCTACTGTTGATCGTATATTGAATGTAGCATGGGACGTGACTACTTTAGGGAAGAGCAGTTTCAATCTCTTGAAAGAGATTATTGTCACAATATATATATATATATATATATATATATATATATATATATATATATATATATATATATAGGGGGGTACCACCTCTGGTGCAATTATAGGGACCCACAGCCTCAGAGAAGGGAACACAGAGCATTCAGGGAAAACTTGCCATATAACTCTGAATACGTAAGAGTGTTTCTCCTACCACCCCCTTTTTTTATGGTGTACACTTTATTATGCAAGGTTATACAGTTACATATCTGATTGTATACAAAAAATGAACATTAAGAGGACACAAAAAAAAATTCGCTTTCTAGAGGCTGTAGATTTCCTCGAACTCCTCCGACGTCGGGCAGGAACCAAGGATGCAGCGAGCATTCCCCCTCTGGATGGTGATACTGAGGCGCTGAAAGAGAAAACTTCCCGCTCTAGGGTCTCTTGTGGTGTCAATGAGCATGGAACCAAGATCCTCAAGAAACCTTTTTGCACTCTCTTCCCATGGGCCTAGGGTCTCAGACCCTATTGGAACGAAGTTGTACTGATGATCTAATTGCCTGTACTTGGCTGACTTGTCTCTTTCTCTGTGTGTCGCCACGGCTCCTGCTGTGCCGGCAGAGAGGTTGATGTATGTGGCTGCCAGGGTGGATACGCAAGTATAGTCCCATACCAACTGTCTGCCACCCTTCCAGTTAATTCCAGTTTCTACCACCCTTCCACAGACGCAGTGTGATTCCGTCTGGTCGGCCAGCAAAGCTAACAGAGTCACGGTTCAGTAGGTTGCGGGGCTCTCTCTCCGCTGGACACTGAGCAGAGGCAAGGCTTTTTTTAATGATGTCGATGACTTCGTCGTGTCTAGTGTGCCAACCACCAGATTTTCCACAGTGCAGGCCATGCAATCCATATTCGTCAGCATCTGCCTCGCCGCAAATACACCTATGAACAAGGGGGCAGCAAGACGGAGAGCGACTGCAATACAGAGCTCCTGCGGATCAACACGTGTGCCTGTCGCAGACATAGGGACTGCCAAAAGGAAGTCCCTTGCATGGGGAGCCTGCACGGCTGTGAGGCGTGCACGATCACTGGGGGTTGTTGCTGCCTCCAGCAAAGCTGTGGCTTCTTTGTCTGCAATGGGGCTGTCCCAACTGGATTGTTTCTTGGCTTTCGGCATGGCTGGTCTGAGTGCTGGGTCTGCCATGGCCCCCCATTTCGTGTCGCATTCCGTGTAGTGGGGGTCCTGTATCCCAGCTTCATCACTCAGGGTGTCAGGTTGAATTTCCTTAACCATCTGGTGCTGAGGAGGAAGACAGGAAGCCTGGGACAGCAATTTGTGTGGCAGTGCGGACACCCAAGCCACCGAGCCTAACAAGAAGAGTGGCTTGTTTCCACTGGCATTCGTTGAGGGAGAGGTTAACAACTTTTTCCAGAATGGTCTTCAGTAAGAGGTCATACTCTTCAAGCTTTCGGTTGTCGTAAGATGGGGCGCACCTCAGAAAGTAGGTTAGCCTCGGAAGGGATAGGCATTTGGTGAGGGGATAAAAAGCATCGTGGGCATCGATGTTACCTATTCTGTCTTTCATCCTCCTAAGAACTGCGATTTTCTTGTCAAGAATCTCCTCAATGGCGTTAGATCCGAGGGGGGCTCCAAGGAGGGTGCTGTTCTCGGCCCTAATGACATGGGCTCCAGGCAAGGCAGACCTTATTCTAGCTACGATGTTTGGGTTGGAGGAGACTACTTCACACTTGGAAGGGTTCAGGACGAGACCCAGGCTTACTTCTTGCTCCCTTATTTTCCTGATATCTACCAAGAGGTGGTCTACGGTGCCAGCTATAGTGCCATCATCCAAAAACCAGATGTTCAACTCGCTGGACAAGCTTTCGGTGATTTCTTTTAAGACTAAGCAAAAAAGAAGGGGGGGGGGGGGAAAGAGGATCATCTTGCTGAACACCTTCACATGATCTGATTTCATGTTTACCAAAGAGCAGTTTTGACTCACCACTGTAGCACGATAGTATGAACGGATAGAGGGGCCGGAAATGGCGATGTACAGCACAAAGTACTACATCTCTTCTGACCATGTTGAAGGCATTCTTAAAGTCCAGTTTGAGCAGGGCCTTTTCATCAGAAATGTTGGTGATGTATGCTCGTGCTGCATGGGCAGCTGCTTCACAGCCTTGGGGGATTCCAAATCCTAGCTGGATTGCTTTCAGCAATTCAGCCGCTTGCTGGCTGACAACCCTCGTAGCAGCCTTGGCAATCAGGCGTCGGAGAGTGTTGCCAACAGCGATTGGCCTGATTTCTTCGTCCTTCTGTTTGAGAGCACAGAGGGAGGCACCAAAAAAGAGAGGCCTGATGACCTCAGGTATATCACCAGCCAGGCACACGTTGACGAACCTTGTGAGTTCCATAAGAAGATCTTGTGCAGCATCACCAACCGCAGGATTTAACATTTGCTTGATGTGTTGAGGTTTTAACCCTGTAAAGCCGCCTACTGACCCATGTGGAAATGAAAGGGCTTCTTTGTAGACCTCAGATTCACCAACGGTTAATGGGTCTGAAATGGTGTCGGCTGATGGCGGAACAATGTTGTTGCCTTGAGGGGCTCTGGGTGGGTGCTTGCTTTACAGGGCCCGCGCTGTGGCTGAGTTTCGAGGAGCAATTTTCTCATCACTGGTGAGGACTCTAATAGCACTTGCGGTATTTCCCTCTTCAATTTTCTTGGTGATTTGTGCTCTGATTTTGTACGTTTCCGGTATGTTGTTGTTACCATTTCTGCGGTGGGTGTGTTTTGCTCGGAGAGGCAGGCGAACTTGGTTATCCCCCCTTGGGTATTCATTTATCGCCCTCTGGACCGAGGAAGCAAGTGATTTGTCCCTCCTTGGAGGAACGGTGAGGCATACATTGCCAAACAGAAGGACATTAATAGGCCAAGTGATTTTCTTTATTTTCAATAACTTTTTCCAAATAGTTTATTTGAATTATTATTATAATTTTATATTAAGACCATAATTTATTGACTTAGTTGTGTTAGTTTAGGTTAGGTTAGGTAAGGTTGGTTAGGTTTGGTTATATATCTACATTAGTTTTAACTCAAATTTAAACAAATTAACTTATACATAATGAAATGAACAGATTTATCATTTCATAAGAAAAAATATGGAAAAATATATAAATTCAGGAAAACTTGGCTTATTAGGCAAATCGGGCTTTGTATAGCAGGCCAAGTACGACGTTCTGGCTACTAGGTACAACATATGTATGTATGTATATATATATATATATATATATATATATATATATATATATATATATATATATATATATATATATATATGCGAACAAGCCTGAATGGTCCCCAGGGTTATATGCAACTGTAAACTAACACCCCAGAAGTGAATCGAACCCATACTGCAGGAGCACTCTGCTGGTGTACAGGATCCCTTAACCGCTCGACCAACATGACCAGACAAAAACTCACACTTCTGGGGTGTGAGTTTTCAGTTGCATATAGTCCTGGGGACCATTCAGGCTTGTTCGCATTTGTGTTTCTCACGTGTGCCCCAAAGAATGAGGTGATTTGATAAAATACCATGCCCAAGATTACCAACCAAGTGCCTGCGGGGGGATGGAAATAACCTCGGCTACCATCCTCTTTTGTCCGGTTATGTTGGTCGAGCGGTTAAGGGATCCTGTACGCCAGCAGAGTGCTCCTGGCAGAATGGGTTCGAGTCACTTCTGGTGTGTGAGTTTTCAGTTATATATATATATATATATATATATATATATATATATATATATATATATATATATATATATATATATATATTATTTTTTTTTCCACCTCTGGCTGGAAGAAGGGGGACCCATAGCCTCGGAGGAAATCACACAGAACGCATTGGAGGGAATGTAGGTCCCCTCCAATACAGTTTCTGTGTGCTTTTCTCCTACTACCCCCTTCCTTTTTTTATGCTTTATTGTGTATTTAAAGGTTACAAAACATACAAGACAAATGCCTAAAGGTTATGGATCTCTTGAAGCTCCTCCGCTTCCGGACAGGAACCGAGGACGCAGCAAGCATTTCCCCTCTGGATCGCCACACTGAGGCGCTGAAACAAAAAACTGCAAGCCCTTGGGTCTCTGGTGACGTCGATGAGCTTGGAACCCAATTCCTTGAGAAATCCCAAGGCACTCTTGCCCCAGGGGCCATGCTACTCAGACGCTATGGGAACAAAGAGGTATTGGCCTGCCAGTCGCCTGTATTTGAGAGATTTTGCTGTTTCCCTGTGGTTGGCCGCCCCACCTGCTTGATCAGCTCCGAAGTGTACATAGGTGTCAGCCAGGGTGGATACACATGTGTAGTCCCATACCAACTGTCTACCCTCCTTCCATGAGTATATGGTGATGCCATCAGGGCGAAGTGTGGGGAAATCCGGGTTCTGGACCAATAGGATGTGAGGTTCTCTCTCCGCTGGGCACTTAGCTGAGACGAGGCTTCTCTTGATGATGTCATTGACCTCGTTGTGTCTTGCATGCCAGCCCTTTGTGCTTCCGCAATGCAACCCAATGCGACCTGGAGGGCCAGGTCCCAAATCTACACAGTAAAATAACAACGTACTGGAGTGAACGATATGGAAGAAAATGCAGAATAGAACCAGTGAAGAGCAGGGGTGCCATAGGCACAATCAGAGAACACTGTATAAACATCAGAGGTCCGCGGTTGTTCAACACCCTCCCAGCAAGCATAAGAAATATTGCCGGAACAACCGTGGACATCTTCAAGAGGAAACTAGATTTATTCCTCCAAGGAGTTCCGGACCAGCCGGGCTGTGGTGGGTATGTGGGCCTGCGGGTCGCTCCAAGCAACAGCCTAGTGCACCAAACTCTCACAAGTCAAGCCTGGCCTCGGGCCGGGCTTGGGGAGTAGAAGAACTCCCAGAACCCCATCAACCAGGTATCAACCAGGTATCAACCATGCAGTCCGTATTGGTCTGCTTCCACCCTGTTGCAAATACACTTGCAAATAAACTTGCAAATACATATTTATATATATATATATATATATATAATATATATATATATATATATATATATATATATATATATATATATATATATATATATATATATATATATATATATTATATATATATATATATATATATATATATATATATTCTCTTGCTGATAGTGCAACATTGTCTTATGAGACTTTACTACTTGATGAGGTTGGTAGTATTAGGTGGTGAGTCAGGAGTTATGATACCACTTGATAAGCAGATGACAGAGTCCTGATGGTATTGGAGTGCAACCTGACTACAATAGTATAGCGTGTTGGAGATATATTATTATACTTGTATATGTATTGTGCATGTGTCTTGTCCAGTAAATGTATTCAAATTTGCTGGGGTTAGCCCTTGTCCTAGTGACGCTTCCCAGAAAATTGGAAAGAGAGAGACGGAGAGAGAGAACCAAGAACCAAAGCTGCAGACAGGGTAGTACGGAGTAATATCAATGAAAAGGGGATTGAGGAGATCATACTACATAAGGAGAGAGTAAGGAGTCACGGCGGCTTGAGTGGGTGTGTGCACTTTACAACGAGGCTAGTGCTGGAGCCGCATCCCCTATACGTGTGACGTTGAGCCCCTCTCCAAGTGTCAGAAGCATCCAGGTGTGATCTCCTGCTCAAAGTAAGCACTCTACGGAATTTTGGGATGGTTGTCCGAAAGGAAGGATAACCGACCAACATCATCAACATCATAATAACACTCACATTCATCACAGTCACAGAGCCGAGACCGTTGCTCAGCCCCACCTCCTTGTCCTCATACTAGTCGAGAAACCTCTGAAACAAACAACTCCCGGCGACCTTCACAACAACTCTGTCCTCACGAACAACCTGCAGACCGACAAGATCTTTCACTTTCACACCCATAACTGCAAACAGAGTGTTGCTGACTATGCCAATATCCACCCGACAGGTAAACGTCAGCCCAGCCGAGTCCTTCCTCCTCAGGGGCGGCACGTAAGTCCCCATACTGATACTGAAAAATAGTTACCCTGCAATGGCAAACAACCACCCGTCAAGGCAACCAACAAGCGTCCAATGTAAACACCAGCAGGGAGACAAGGGGAATGTAAGACCCGGCCACTACCATTTTTCTTCAACTAGCAAGTCCAAAATTTCATTGCCAAAAATGTGCGACTGATTTCTTGAGCAATTGATCACCACATTAAACTCCCTGCCTTCATTGCTTAATGTTTGTTAACTTCTGAAGTGTTATAAAGGCTCCGTAATATATTATTGATCAAACAGCAGGTGAGCGTTTGTTCTGAACAGTGTTAGGGGAAAACTCTGCCTTTATAAACAGAGAAGAAGTTTTTTTTTTATATTTACATGCAAAGCATGCAATTTAAATACAATAAAACAATACATTATACAGAACAAAGGAAACATTATACAGAACAAAGGAAACATTATACAGAACAAAGAAAAACAATAAACCACCGGCCAGAAGGGCCGACAGCAAAGCACCACAAAACACACACACGAGAAAAGCATAGAAAAATACAGCATACAACAAACCACACAACAAAATGGCAAACTAGCAAACACAGTAACATCACCAAAACCCCCAGAAAACCCACCATACAATAAGAGGCATAACAGGAAACAGAACAGGACAAACACAATATAGTCTAAACAAAACATAAAGGACAAATATGTACATTTGGTAAAGCATCATAAAAACACCAGGCCAAACGCTCAGCACAAACAATACAGAAATAAAAAACACACCAAAGGGCAAGGCCAAAATAAACAGAAAAACAACAACAAAAAAACAATAAAATAAAAAATAAAATTAAACAATAAAAATAAACAAGCAAAACCCGCACAACTGAAAACAAGACGGGCACAAAATACAACAACATACATGCACTGGCCAGAAGGACCGAGAATAAAAACAACAAAGTACATCACGGCTCAGCACAAACAATACAACTATATACAAAATATTACAAAACACTAAAACACTGGCCTGAAGGGCCTACAACAATAATGAACATAAACATAATGATACAAGAAAATGAAACAAAACTGGAAATATAAGAAATACAACAAAGCACCTGCCCGAAAGGCGCACAACATGTACAACACAGTACAAACAAACCACAGGTCCAAGCACACACCAAGCACACAGTCTACTCAAATTTCTCATACTTATCCGGCCACTCCGCCGCCGGAGGGCGAAGACAATATGCCTCCCAAAGTAACATAACAATCCTTGGTACAGGATCATCACGAACCATATGAGGATCAGGCATTGACTCCGGGACATCCACAACAAAACACCGAGCCCGCCGAACCCAAATGGTAGAAGGGCACCACGGAATCGGACGCACGTGGTCATCAACTTTAAACTGCACAGGATTCAGACCATCATGCGCCACACCGGAGGCCAGGATGATAGGGATAGGCTCCTTCTCACGAGGCCGGGCAATGGGCATCACACTGGGGGCCTCCTCGACTTCCTCACAGGGCCCAGCGGCAACCACCGAACGTTCCACCTGCTGGGACCCCCCACGCCGGACATCCTTCTTCAGCACCAGCTTGATGCCTTGGCACACACCAGAATCCACACCACCCACGTCTGGAGGAGCGACCACCCCCCACCGTGGAGAACCTTCTGCAGGAGAAAGAACAAGAGGCAAATCAAACTCACAACCATCGTCAATAGCAGACACATGGACGTCAGCCACCACCAGCGATGTAGAGCGCGAAGCACCCGGAACCGCCACATCAACGCCCGAAGCTCCACCTACTTCGTACTCCACCACATCAGCCCAATCAGTAGAAGAATGCCTGGAACGCTTGGGCACGGGCCGCACATCCTCACAGCCGGAGGCGGACCCAGATCCACGGGCCTCACGAACCGGGCGAACCGACGCCCGACGCAGAACGGCATCAGCCTCAACCACAGGGGGAACTGGCCCACACACAGCAGGAGGCTCCGCAGCCACCCCAGCACCCAGCACATCCGGGACCCGAGGCGAGAACACAGGGCCAGGCGCAGCAGCCGAAGACGAGGGAGAAGACTGTGGCGCATCACAACGATCACCAAGAAGACCTTCAGGAGCAGCGGAGACAGCGACAGGAGCACATAGACCATCCATAGGCACTGCAAGACTCGGAGGAGAGTCTGCATCAACCGGAGGAACGTCCGGCGATGTATGGGGAGCCACATCTGCTAACTGAACACTAACCTCCTCATCCCCGGAGACCTCCTCCAGAGGGAGCAGTGGGAAATCTTCTTCCCGGAACAAGTTGACCTGAGCAACCGGAGCCGCAGTGCATCCAGCAGCCTGATGCCCCAACATGCCACACCGGAAACAAGTACGGGGTTGCCTGGCATAATACACTCGCATGTAGTACCCTAGAAGTCGGACAGATGATGGAATGTCCGACCTCAGGCGTATGCCGAGGGTACGAATGTTCGTCTTCAATCCCGCATATTTACCAGAAGATAGCTTGTGCATCCTCACTCTGACGATGGATCCAAATCTCTGGAAGAAACGCCGGAGAAGGGATTCAGGGAATTCTATGGGGGCCCCATGGATGCTCACATACGTCACAGCACCACTCCGATCAGAAATGGCCACAGAACCAGTGCCATCTATGAACTTCAAGGTACGGCCCTCGTACAGCCGGAGAAATCCACGGTACGGCTCCTCACCCACAAACTTGATTATTACCCGGCGAGCAGTCACCAGCTCAACCCCGTAGACCTCCTCGACTGGGACATGTAGCACATCACACATGACCTGCTCTATGAGAGGATACCCTGCACGGCAGGTAAACTCCAACCCCATGAAGTTTACCCCTCTCGACAGCGGGAAGATGGCCGCTCATCGTAAAAGCGCCACGTCAACACCAGTCAGCAGGGAGGGTTGAGACACCCACACCCCCTGCAGGCGAAAACTGCAACCTCCCCAAACTACCGAAGCGGCCAGACGACACGTCTGCACCCTACGGCAGCTCAGGTGGGACCAACAGAGAAGTGAAGTTGTATTAATTCTTTTTTTTTTTTTTTTTTTTTTTTTATTTTTACATGCAAACATGCAAATTAAATACAATAAAAAACAAAGAGACACATTACAAACCACAGAGAACAAAGGAAAAAACCCATCAGCCAGAAGGGCCGACAGCACAGCATAACAAAGTACAAAACTCAAAAATGTCTTGAAAATACAGGACAAAGGGTAAACACATGCAGCACAAAGTATAAACAAATGCAGTACAGGGATAAACAAATGCAAAAGAACAAAAAACACAGGCGCATATCAAACAGCACAAAACCAACGGTACACAACAAACAAAACCTAACACCGGCCTGAAGGACCGAGACCCAAAATACACCTCAATACACAAAATAAGCAGAGAAGAACAAGAAAAAATAAACATAATAATTTAAGAACAGAGATCGAACATCATAGCCAGAAGGGCACATAATACAACAAATTAAAGAAACATAGATCATGAAAAGGCATAGCCAAAAGAACAGGGACATTTAGAAAACATCGGCCGGAAGGGCACACAATATACATCACATAACATACATCACATAACAGACTAAAATCCGATATACACCGCAAGCACACAGACTATCAGGACTGCGCATACTTTTCCGGCCACTCTGCAGCCGGGAAAAGAGTACAATACGCCCAAAGCCCAATACACACCCGATACACACAGCAAGCACACGGACTCTCAGGACTGCGCATACTTTTCCGGCCACTCCGTTGCCGGGAAAAGAATACAATACGCCTCCCACAACACCAGGACTTCTTCCGGAATAGGGTGACGATGGGACGTCCGAGGATCGGGCATCGAAAGCGGCACACTTTCAACAAAAGCCTGAGCGTCCGGAACCCAGACAGTCGTGGGGCACCACGGAATAGGCTTCACGCGGTCATGATAGAGAATCTTCACAGGGTTGGTTTTCGCATCATACGCCACGCCGTTTGCCAAGATGAACGGGACGGGCGTCCCCTTGCAGGCGCGGGCAACTGGCCTCGCACTCGTAACTTCGGCAGCCGCACAGGGCTCTGCAGCAACCTCCGGACGGGACACCGGCAGTGGCCCCCCTCGCCGAACATCCTTCTTTAGGAACAATACTAGGTCGCGGCCTGCACCAGCACCCCCCTCACCAGCATCCGGAGGATCAACCACCCCCCACTGCGGGGAACCGCTGACAGAAGAAACAGGAGGGGAATCATACACACACTCCTTGTCATCAGCAGGGACATGGACGTCAGCGTCCACCACCACATTTCCCGAATACCCATCGGCGTCGAAATCCACCACATCAGCCCATGCAGTAGAAGAACGCCTGGACCGTTTGGGCACCGGGCGCACATCCTCAGAGCCGGAGGCGGACCCAGAATCACGGGCAGCACAAGCCGTGCGGACCAACGCCCGTCTCATGACTGCAGCAGCCTCAACCGCAGGGGGAACCGGACCACACACAACCGGGGACCCCACAGCCACTTCAGCATCCAGCACAGCTGTGATCCGAGTCGAGGAGACAGGGCCAGGCGCAGCATCTGAAGACAGGCGAACAGGCGATGAGGAGGGCGCAGCATAAAGGGCCACCGGAGCAGCAGGGACAGGAGCAGGAACAGGAGCAGGAGGATCCACCGATATCATCGCAACAGCCTGAGGAGGGCCGGCGACATCCGGGGAAACGTCAGGGGACGCCGGGGGAGCCGCAACACCGAGCCGGTCGGTCTCCGCATCCCCGAAGTCCTCGTCCAGGGGAAGCGGAGGGAAATCTTCTTCCCTAAAGAGGTTGACAGGTGCAACCGGATCCGCCTCGCACCCGGCAGCCTGATGCCCCATCAAGCCACACCGGAAACAGGTCCTAGGCTGCCGGGCATAGTACACCCGGATGTAGCATCCCAGAAGCCGGACCGAAGATGGAATGTCCGACCGCAGGCGCATACCCAAGGTGCGAATGTTAGTCCGCCTCCCGGCATACCTCCCTGAGGATATCGTGTTGACCCTCACACTGATGACGGGCCCAAACCGCTGGAAATAACGCCGCAGAAGATCCTCGGGAAACTCCAGTGGCGCCCCATGCACACTGACATAGGTCAGCGCACCACTCCGGTCTGATATGGAGACTGAGCCGGCACCCTCCGGCAAAGACAACGAGCGTCCCTCGTAGCGACTGAGGAAGGCACGGTACACCTCCACCGTCGCCAGCTTGATGACAACACGATGAGCAGTCACCAGCTCAATCCCGTCGACATCTAGCACCGGGACATGCAGCATATCGCACAGCACCACCGCTACCTCTGGATACCCAGCACGTCCAGAGAACTCCAGGCCTACGGAGTTCACGCGCTTAATCGCTGGTAGGGGACCACCCATGGTGAGCCCAACACCTGCCACGTCTGCACTCCGCCAGTCAGGCAACAACACTGGGGGGTGGGGGGGGGGCAGCTACGCCCCGCCACCTGGCGAGCAAACGGCTGACTACCCTAGCAGTCACGGAGGGACACGTCCGCACTCCACGGCTGCTCAGGGTCAACTCCTATTAATTCTTTTAGTGTATATAATGAGGTCACTTATAAGGCAGGTTTTCTCTAATGCTGTTGGAGGCCAGATGATTATGGTTGTTTAATATTATGTGAGTCTTGGCCACAACACCCTGTTTTTATCTACTATACTGTCTACTCTCACTGCACCCTGTCCACTCTCACTGCACCCTGTCCACTCTCACTACACCCTGTCCACTCTCACTGCACCCAGTCCACTCTCACTACTCCCTGTCCACTCTCACTACACCCTGTCCACTCTCACTACACCCTGTCCACTCTCACTACACCCTGTCCACTCTCACTACACCCTGTCCACTCTCACTGCACCCTGTCCACTCTCACTGCACCCTGTCCACTCTCACTACACCCTGTCCACTCTCACTGCACCCTGTCCACTCTCACTACACCCTGTCCACTCTCACTACACCCTGTCCACTCTCACTACACCCTGTCCACTCTCATTGTACCCGGTCCCTTCCCACTACACCCTGTCCCTCCCTACTACACCCTGTACTCTACGGAACTACACCCTGTCCCTCCCTACTACACCCTGTACTCTACGGAACTACACCCTCTTTCCCCCCCCCCCTGATACAATATGTCCTCCCTAATGCCACTGACATCGCGTAGACTGTTGGTAGCCAACTACACATGCAGTAATCAGCAGCCGACATCATGTAGAGTCAATAGGAGCCGAAATCACATAGAATCAATAGGAACTAACATCATGCAGAGTCAATAGGAGGTGACATCACAGAGAGTCATTAGGAGTCGAAATCATATGGAGTCATTAGGATCTAACATCACTTAAGAGTCATCATGAGCCGACGACAAATAGAAGCATTAGCCAACATCATGTAGCAAAATTTCAAATGTCTTCAAACAAATTGTCCATGACACCCTGATACAATCGGATGAGGCGCAGAGCGCAGTTTCGGCAGCGCCACAGCAGAGCGCGGTGCCACAGCAGGGTGCGGTGTCGGGGGCGGCGCCACAGCAGAGTGCGGTGTCGGGGGCGGCGCCACAGCAGAGTGCGGTGTCGGGGGCGGCACCACAGCAGAGTGCGGTGTCGGGGCGGCACCACTACAGAGCGCGGTGTCGGGAGTGGCGCCACAGTAGAGTTCGGTGTAGGGAGTGGCGCCACAGTAGAGTTCGGTGTAGGGAGTGGCACCACAGCAGAGTGCGGTGTCGGGGGCGGCACCACTACAGAGTGCGGTGTCGGGGGGCGGCGCCACAGCAAAGCGTGGTGTCGGCAGTGGAACCACAGCATAGCGCGGTGTAAGGCAAAGGGAAACAAATCAAGGGCTCGAAACCTGTCGTTATTATAAATGGGGTACCTGTAAAGTTGAGATATTGGGAAGAACAAATGGAACATGTAATTACGATCACCCTAGAAAATGCAGAATTGTCCTTAGTACAGGTAAATGCACCGAAAGCTGTGAACTTTTCCACCCAGAACTTGGCAAGAACTCCTTAAATAAGAAAGAATGCTTCAATATGGAATGTCCAGCTTTCCACATAAGGGGTACCAGACGAATAAGACCGACAAACTGTCTCAATGAAAGCAGCTACAACACTATTTACCAGGAGGATTTTTTTAGCAAGAGGAGGAGCTACTACTCTACAACCAACTCGGTCAAATGCTGGAGAGGACGCAAACACAGTGGCCTCCTTACCAGAGCCTCAGATATAAACACGAAGTAAAGCATCCAACACTTCCACAAACATAAGATCATATTTATTTAACAACATTCAGGGTATAAAAACGGGCAATTCTAACAAAGTGCACTTCATAGACGGCCTCCTACATGAGGCATATTGCAGTGTTTGCAGCTCTAACGGAAACCCACACAAAGGACTACCATGATGGTGAAATATGGATCTCAGAGTACAATCTTTTCAGATGTGACAGGACACACGGCTACAGGGTGGGGTCAACCTCTACATCAGAGACACACTCATATGTATGGAACTGCTAAACACCACAAATGATATGGTGTAAGTGCTGATAATCAAAACAGACATCTTAAATGTAGTTATTGCCGTTGTAAATAAGTCACCAGAGGCAAATCATCAGCAGTTTAAAGACCAACTAATGAAAATAGATCACTGCTTGGAAAACCACGCAAATCTGAAAAAAATTAACTCAGTAGCACTAGACATATGCTCAAACCGTATACCCCTAAGAGAAAAGGCGAAGAAATGCAGAATGGAACGGGAACGTCGTTCCCTCTATTGACGAAGAAAACGAATCGCGGAGCAACTTGAGTGTCGCACCCTATCTCAAGAACGACGAAGAAGATTTGGTAGAGAAATAGAAACAGTCGAACTAAGGCTACAAGAATCATACAAAACCCTGGAGAGGCAAAGAGAGCAAAAGGCCATCAGCGAAATGGAGAGAAATACGAAATATTTTTTCTCCTGTGTAAAATCAAGATCAAAAACCACATCTAGTATCGGGCCCCTACGAAAGGGAGATGGATCTTTCACTGATGACAACAAAGAAATGAGCGAGATATTGCGGAAGCAGTACGACTCTGTTTTCAGCGAGCCACTAAACACACTAAAGATTGATAACCCAAATGAATTTTTCATGGATATGATACCAATATCAAATCATATATCAGACATCACCCTATCCCCACTAGATTTTGAAGAGGCCATAGACAGTACGCCTATGCACTCTGCACCAGACCCGGATTCTTGGAACTCCATATTCATCAAGAACTGTAAAAAAAAACACTATCGCAGGCCCTTCACATTCTTTGGAGACAAAACCTAGATACTGGTGTTATGACTGACATACTAAAAACAGCAGAGATAGCGCCACTCCATAAAGGAGGAAATAAGGCAGAGGCAAAAAATTATAGACCGATAGCACTAACATCACACATCATAAAAACCTTTGAGAGAGTGATGCCTGTGGTGTGGTGTTTATCCTTACCTAATTAATCTTGCCTATTTGAGTCTGGGTGCGCGTCACAGCTCCTGAGGCACAGCTTCGCTGCCGCTGCTTTTCCAACCACCTACTCCATCTCCCTTGGATGTGTTGGAGTTTGTTCCTTCACCTCCTCCCAAAACAAATTTATACACTTGCTACTCTGACGGCGAATGAGTACTTCTGTGTATACATCTTGTTTCTGTTTGGCTTTACCTTAAGCGTTAACATTTGGGCTCCGTCACCTTGCATTCCCAATGTTCCTCCTTTATTACTTTGACAATTCTTGTCATTGCTTGTAACGTCCTCATAATGTTGCTTAGCCTTCTTGGAGTCATACTCACCCTTAACCAGCTTAACGGTCTGCAGTGGAATATTTAATTGAGGTTTCGATGTATAAATCTATGTAATGTTAAAATTAGTTTGAACCCTCATTTTTGTACACTATTTTGGCCAAGCAAAATAGCGCCATATTATCCATCTCTGACGATATAGGTTTTTCGACGACGCTATAAAGGTCACGTGAGTTGGTGTCTCCAATAGATGGAGATCTACGTCATCCTGCGTTATCTTGAGATGATTTCGGAGCTTGGCGTCCCCGCGGTCCGGTCCTAGACCAGGCCTCATTTTTGTTACACATCCCTAGGAAGCAGCCCGTAGCAGCTGTAACTCCCAGGTACCTATTTACTGCTAGGTGAGCAGATGCATCAGTGTGAAAGAAACTCTCCCCATTTGTTTTCTCCTCCGCCAGGGATCGAACCCGGGACCTTTGGACTACGAATCCCGGGCACTGTCCACTCAGCCGTCAGACCCTGTCACCAGAATCTCCCCACCAATTAGGCCACAATACGTTACTTGCGCGTGGCCATGGGAGAGTGAGGGTTCTCGACTTCAACGTTCTGTAAATTTTGAGACTCTGCCTATTTAAAGTTTGGTAAGCAGAAACCGTCCCAAGTTTAGAGCAGCAGCAATCTCATTTCAGGCAGGAGTTGCCTGAAGACCCTCTCCAAAGCAGACCTGGTGGTCGGTAGGAAGTTTGTTGTGGAAAACTGGCAGAAAGTCGAGAGAGTTCTGGCATACAACAGGAATTACTGCTCTTTGAGATGGGTTGTGCGCGACCTTATTGATAACACATTTTCTGCTCGTTACCTCCAGACTTCAGACTCCGCCAGCAGGTCGTATGGCGTCTGGAGGAGCGGCCAGAAATATTAACGACTTGCTGCATTCTCCATGCCAGCTGCACGATCTCACGGTCCCTCTTAATGTATACAGTGTATACTGTATACATGTATACTCTGAGCTGTATAGTCTGAAACAACACATATATATCACAAGATGAACATGAAGACATTGATGAGAAACATAACAGTGTGTGTGTGTCACAACGTTGATGATGCGCTTGTTGTCTGCTTCAGGCAGACGTCTACACGACAACCAAAGTATAAATAGAAGAAACGCAAACATGAGACAATAATTCATATCAAGAGGAGTTTGTAATAAAACGACTAATCTTATTATGCTGTATTGCTTCCCAGTTTACACACACACTTCAATAATGCTGTTTAGTTTTTGAACCATACGAGAAAATGGATATAATATTTTTAAATGACATCCAGATAAGAATGACTCAGATACTAAAGGGGACTCGAAGCCTCACTTGTGACAATATAACATATAGTCTAACACAAATTATAGGATATATTACACAAGTTTACATTCAGAAATGACCTGGGTTAATATTTTTTTGTATATATGATTGGTAATAAAATGAAGTTGACAAGGTGATCATTTGTTTAAAATAATGTTCATGTCTATTAAGGTGCCGGAGAACTTTTCCATGGTACATTTTAACTATGAAATTAAAAAAAAATGCTCCTACCTCGTTCAATTCATATATTCTCAATTGGAATTTTGAAATGAAAGAAAACTTTCGCTCAAATCCCTGATGGTCAGTACTGTGCAACAGACGGGAGGCTCAGTCAACCAAATTATTTATTTCAAGAGATTCATTTAGACTGAGATTAGGGGAAACTGTCTCTGAAAAAACGAACAGATCTTTCAAGACGTATAAATTGTGAAAATGCAAATAAATAAATGAAAAATACAAATAATAATTCAATATATGTGGGTTAAACTCGGGGCACAAAGGAATAGAAAGCTAGTTAATGGACACGTTAAAGTGGTGGTTGAGACGGAGAGGCGAGCGACACGACCGAACATACCAGGAATGCCAGTTACAGCAGCAATCTGGTAGCGTATCACGACATTGAAATTGAAATTGAAATAAGTTTATTGATGTATAATACACACAAAGGGATGAGGTAGCTCAAGCTATTCTCACCCCGTTCAGTACATCGTGTTAATACATACATAGACACACATCACAAACAATAATCATATTACCAAACATTCTGAGAGATAAACATATACATTTCCTCCTTCACAAGTAGTATGATATCAGACGTACACAAATACTTTTATGACCTAGGTATACTGTATAGACAATTTGCAAGAGACATGCAGATAATTCAACAAAATATTACAGTCTTGGTGCAAAATTCTTATATCTCTCAAGAATTTCATCAACCTTTCCGTTAGTATCACGACATTGTTTTCTGAAATCTTAAACTCCACAATAACGCTACAAAATGATTCTCTCATATATGCATAACACCATAATTGTGATTTGTTTGTTATGTGAAGGAGGGTCGAAAGGGTGTGATCACCTTTACACCCCATTACCCGAAGGCCTGAGTGTAGGCGGGCCTATCGTAAAATCCTGGTTCGGCACAGGTTCAGGCCTCCAGAACCACCTAGTGAATTCAGTTGAGTTCTGGGTTGATAGGCTTTTGTATTATCGTAGCCGAGTTTATTACAACTGGTGTCTGGGCTGACCAGAACGCAGGTTCGAGTCACCTCATTTTGCTTAAAATAATTTTCTCATTGATTTATCATGCCATTGCAACTTTTACCCATAGCTACGAAGAAGAAAATAAAGAGTAATCAGAGAAGACCTTGTGGATTCCCACTGAACACTTTAAGATTTTCTTCTCCTACAACCTCTATTCGCCTTTTTATGAATTTTATTTTATTACATTGCAACAGTTTACAAAAAACACAGACATATAACAATCAGTGTTCGAAGACCTCATCCAGCTCTTCAGAGGTTGAGTGCGTGCCCAAGACACAACATGAATTTCCTCTCTGGTTCGCGAAACTGAGGAGCTGTACAGGAAACTGGCCGCTCTTGAGTCTTTAGTTTTCCCTAATGAGCTCCTCGCCCACTTCCTTTAGGAATTTAAGTGTACATTTACCTCAGGCGCCCAGGGTCTCAGAACCCGTCGGTACGAACCTGTAACAACGTTCTTGGTCCCTCGAAATCTTTTTCTAGGCCTCGAAATCATCTGAAAATAACCTGAAGATGAAGATAACCCGGTACTTGCTAGTTTTCTGTCTCCTTGAAAGTGGCTGCCCCGCCTCCCTCACCTGTGCTGTAAGGTAGATAGGTATCAGCCAATATAGATGCGCACGTGTAGTTCCATACGACCTGTTTACCTTCCCTCTATGGCTGCAGGGTGACTCCATCTGGCCGTTTCTGACTGTCGTCAGGTCTGCACAACTGAGGTTCCCTTTGTGTTAGATACCCAGAGGTAGCCAAATTTGTGTATATATATATATATATATATATATATATATATATATATATATATATATATATATATATATATATATATATATGCAAACAAGCCTGAATGGTCCCCAGGACTAGATACAACTGAAAACTCACACCCCAGAAGTGACTCGAACCCATACTGCCAGGAGCAACGCAACTGGTATGTACAGGGACGCCTTAATCCGCTTGACCATCACGACCGGACAAAAGGAAGTGATAGCCGGAGCTATATGAATACTATATATTCATATATGGGGTGTGAGTTTATATACGGGGGTGTGAGCTATATACGGGGTGTGAGTTTTCAGTTGTATCTAGTCCTGGGGACCTTTCAGGCTTGTTTGCATTTGTGTTCCTCACGTGTTGCCCCAAAAAATGAGGTGATTTGATAAAATGCTATGCCCAAGATTACCATCCGAGTGCCGGCGGGGAAGTGGTTCATATAGCTCAGGCTATCACTTCCTTATGTCCGGTCGTGATGGTCAAGCGGATTAAGGCGCCCTGTAGTTACCAGTTGCTTTGCTCCTGGGAGTATGGGTTCGAGTCACTTCTGGGGTGTGAGTTTTCAGTTGTATCTAGTCCTGGGGACCATTCAGGCTTGTTTGCATTTGTGTTCCTCACGTGTTGCCCCAAAAAATGAGGTGATTTGATAAAATGCTATGCCCAAGATAACCATCCGAGTGCCGGCGGGGAAGTGGTTCATATTGCTCCGGCTATCACTTCCTTTTGTCCGGTCGTGATGGTCAAGCGGATTAAGGCATCCCTGTACATACCAGTTGCGTTGCTCCTGGGAGTATGGGTTCGAGTCACTTCTGGGGTGTGAGTTTTCAGTTATATATATATATATATATATATATATATATATATATATATATATATATATATATATATATATATATATGTTATTAAATATGACCGAAAAAGTAAGATTAATAATTCTAACACGAATTTTCTCAATTTTCCTTATGTTTGTTTTTACTGATGACGGTAAATGAAAAATCAATTCTCCAAAATTCATTCTTTATTTCTTAGTCTGACGCGACACTTGAGCGCGTTTCGTAAAACTTATTACATTTTCAAAGACTTTAGTTACACACACACAGAACAACTATAACTGAACAGAGTTTAAACAGTTTTTCTTTTTTATACCTGCATTTGGGTGAGGTGATATGCTACAATGATTTGGGGTGAGGTGAGAACAAACACAGAACACGAAACAATGGGTATAAGCTAAAGAAGAATAGATCTGTAACTGCAGAAGGCCTATTGGCCCATGGCCCGTATTTCTTGATGTTTCTATATTGGAGCGGAGTCTTGAAGTGGGTAGAATATAGTTGTGCGTTAATTGGCTGTTGATTGCTGGTGTTGACTTCTTGATGTGTAGTGCCTCGCAGATGTCAAGCCGCCTGTTGTCGCTGTATCTATCAATGATTTCTGTGTTGTTTGTTAAGATTTCTCTGGTGATGGTTTGGTTGTGGGAAGAGATATATGTTCCTTGATAGAGCCCTGTTGCTTATGCATCGTTAATCGCCTGGAAAGAGATGTTGTTGTCTTGCCTATATATTGAGTTCTTTGGGCTTACAGTCCCCAAGTGGGCATTTGAAGGCATAGACGACATTGGTCTCTTTCAAAGCGTTCTGCTTTGTGTCTGGAGAGTTTCTCATGAGTAGTTGGCAGTTTTCTTGGTTTTATAGTAAATCGTCAATTGTATCTTCTGATTTTTGTCTGTAGGGATAACGTTTCTATTAACAATATCTTTCAGGACCCTTTCCTCCGTTTTATGAGCTGTGGAGAAGAAGTTCCTGTAAAATAGTCTAATAGGGGTATAGGTGTGTGTTAGTTGTATCTTCAGAGGTTGCATGGCGTTTCACTTTCCTTCTTATGATGTCTTCAATGAAACCATTGGAGAAGCCGTTGTTGACTAGGACCTGCCTTACCTACAGAGTTCTTCGTCGACTTGCTTCCATTCTGAGCTGTGGCTGAGAGCACGGTCGACATAAGCGTTAACAACACTCCTCTTGTACCTATCTGGGCAGTCACTGTTGGCATTTAGGCACATTCCTATGTTTGTTTCCTTAGTGTAGACTGCAGTGTGGAAACCTCCGCTCCTTTCCATGACTGTTACATCTAGAAAGGGCAGCTTCCCATCCTTCTCCATCTCGTAAGTGAAACGTAACACAGAATTCTGCTCAAACGCTTCTTTCAGCTCCTGCAGATGTCTGACATCAGGTACCTGTGTAAAAATGTCGTCAACATACCTGCAGTATATGGCCGGTTTCAAGTTCAAGTCGACTAAGACTTTTTCCTCAATAGTACCC
>WNGS01066681.1:16956083-16979532 GCA_020271785.1 Procambarus virginalis | reverse complement strand
TAGTCTGTTTAGGTATGTCGACGATATTTTGTGCTTATGGCCGAGTGACCAAGACCAAATTGTTTTTCTTAATGAACTTAATTCTTTGGTACCTTCAATAAAATTCACATGTGAAAATGAGGAGAATGGTACTCTTCCATTTTTGGACATTATGATTCATAGAGTCAATGAAGGTTCAAATTTAATGTGTATAGAAAACCTACCAACGTGGGGTCGTTTGTTCATTATTATTGGAATCATCATAGTAAAGTTAAACAGGCAGTTTTTTCAGGAATGTTTCTTCGAGCTTTGGGGGTATGCAGCCCTGAGTTTTTTGATGAAGAGATAGCTAAAATATATGAAATGGAAAGAGTTTACAGTACCCTAAGATGTTTTGGATTGTTCGTTTGGGAAAGCTAAATGTACGTTTTATAATAATGTCTCCAAAGCGAAACCAGAAAATGGAAACTCATTGGTGGTACCTTATGCGATGGGATTTGAGAAACTTTCCCCAGTTTTTAAAAACCTTAATATCAATTTGGTGTTCACTAATAATACGATCAAGTCTAATTTAATAAAAAACTCCCCTGGTACAGCAGGTTGTGTGTATTCGATTCCTTGTAATGATTGTGAGTCTGTGTACCTTGGACAAACAGGAAAATCCTTACAATTACGTATGTCCCAACATGCTTATAGTATAAGAACTGCCCAAACGTCTAATGCTTTGTATCTACATACAAGTTTGTGTGATCACACTATTAATTGGGATGGGGCGAAAAGCATTGCCAATTGCAATGGCTTTGTGGAACGGAATTTAATTGAGTCTGCGCTAATTAGTCAATGTCCAAATCTTCTCAATGTTAGTACTGGTATGTACAAACTTGATCCAGTTTTAAGTTACAATATTACACAACAGTTTAAGAAAAAACTTTGATAAGGGAGGCATACAATGTCTCATTACAATTTTATATTCAATTATTGTGTGTTCATGAGGCTTTTCCTTAATCTTCATCCTTATTCTCTGACCGCTTAATCCTCTTTGACCTCTCCTGTTTCTGGTAATCCTTTCCCCATTGATGGGTTGGTCAGGTCCATGTGCTGACCTGTACCCTCTCCTTACTTCTCTCAGTCAGTCTAATGTTGACAACAACTTTCGCGAGTCGAAATGTTCATCTCTCTTCTCCATTTCTTTGTGGTTTTTCCGCATTATATATATACATATATATATATATATATATATATATATATATATATATATATATATATATATATATATATATATAATAACTGAAAACTCACACCCCAGAAGTGACTCGACCCATACTGCCAGGAGCAATGCAACTGGTATGTACAGGGAAGCCTTAATCCGCTTGACCATCACGACCGGACTAAGGAAGTGATAGCCGAAGCTATTTGAACCACTTCCCCGCCGGCACTCGGATGGTAATCTTGGGCATAGCATTTTATCAAATCACCATTTTTTGGGGCAACACGTGAGGAACACAAATGCGAACAAGCCTGAATGGTCCCCAGGACTATATGCAACTGAAAACTCACACCCCAGAAGTGACTCGAACCCATACTGCCAGGAGCAATGCAACTGGTATGTACAGGGACGCTTTAATCCGCTTAGTTGCATTGCTCCTGGCAGTATGGGTTCGAGTCACTTCTGGGGTGTGAGTTTTCAGTTGTATATAGTCCTGGGGACCATTCAGGCTTGTTCGCATTTGTGTTCCTCACGTGTTGCCCCCAAAAATGAGGTGATTTGATAAAATGCTATGCCCAAGATTACAATCCGAGTGCCAGCGGGGAAGTGGTTCAAATAGCTTTGGCTATCACTTCCTTAGTCCGGTCGTGATGGTCAAGCGGATTAAGGCGTCCCTGTACATACCAGTTGCATTGCTCCTGGCAGTATGGGTTCGAGTCACTTCTGGGGTGTGAGTTTTCAGTTGCATATAGTCCTGGGGACCATTCAGGCTTGTTCGCATATTATATAATATATATATATATATATATATATATATATATATATATATATATATATATATATATATATATATATATATATATAACTGAAAACTCACACCCCAGAAGTGACTCGAACCCATACTGCCAGGAGCACTCAGCTGGCGTACAGGATCCCTTAAACGCTCGATCAACACGACCGGACAAAAGAGGATGGTAGCCAAGGCTATTTCCATCCCCCCGCCGGCACTCGGTTGGTAATCTTGGGCATGGTATTTTATCAAATCACCTCATTCTTTGGGGCACACGTGAGGAACACAAATGCGAACAAGCCTGAATGGTCCCCAGAACTATATGCAACCGAAAACTCACACCCCAGAAGTGACTCGAACCCATACTGCCAGGAGCACTCTGCTGGCGTACAGGATCCCTTAACTGCTCAACCAACATGACCGGACAAAAGAGGATGGTAACCGAGGCTATGATAAAATACCATGCCCAAGATTACCGAGTGCCGGCGGGGGATGGAAATTATATATATATATATATATATATATATATATATATATATATATATATATATATATATATATATATATATATATATATATGTCGTACCTAGTAGCCAGAACGCACTTCTCAGCCTACTATGCAGGCCCGATTTGCCTAATAAGCCAAGTTTTCATGAATTAATTAATTTTCGGCTACCTAACCTACCTAACCTAACCTAACCTAACTTTTTTGGCTACCTAACCTAAACTAACCTATAAAGATAGGTTAGGTTAGGTTAGGTAGGGTTGGTTAGGTTCGGTCATATATCTATGTTAATTTTAACTCCAATAAAAAAAATTGACCTCATACATAATGAAATAGGTAGCTTTATCATTTCATAAGAAAAAATTAGTGAAAATATATTAATTCATGAAAACTTGGCTTATTGGGCAAATCGGGCCTTGCATAGTAGGCTGAGAAGTGCGTTCTGGCTACTAGGTACAACATATATATATATATATATATATATATTCAAAGACTTTTAGTTTTCACACACAACTATAACCTGAAAGCACTAAACAGTTCTTTACTATGCTATGATTTAAACAGCTTTCATCTTTCATTTTATACCCGCGTTTTGGGTGAGGTGATATGTTACAACAGTTTTTAATGAGGTGAACAAAACTTTCAACAAAGGACAGAACACGAAAACAATGGATATTAACTGGATATTAACTGGGTAAATTGAAGGTATGAATGGAAGTAACTGCGGAAGGGCCTATTGGCCCATATTTCTTGATGCTTCTATATTGGAGCGGGGTCTTGAAGTGGGTAGAATATAGTTGTAGAATATAATATATATATATATATCTATATATATATATATATAGCTATAGAGATAGATATATATATATAGATATATATATTATATATATATATATATATATATATATATATATATAATATATATATATATATATATATATATATATAATATATATATATCTAGTAGTATATTTTTGGTAGCAGTCTTTCCTGTAGACATATTTTATTAAATATGACCGAAAAAGTAAGATTAATAATTCTAACACGAATTTTCTCAATGTTTCTTATATTCTTTTTCACTGTTGATGGTAACTGAAAAATCAATTCTCCAAAGTTCATTTTTATTTCTAGTCTGACGCGACACTTGAGCGCGTTTCATAAAACTTATGACATTTTCAAAGACTTTAGTTTACACACACACAACTATAACTGAACAGAGTTTAAACAGCTTTGACTTTCTTTTTTATACCTGCATTTGGGTGAGGTGACATGTTACAATGGTTTTGGATGAGGTGAAAACAAACTTTCAACACAACACAGAACACGAAACAATAGGTATAAGCTAAAGGGAAGAATAGAAGTAACTGCAGAGGGCCTATTGGCCCATATTTCTTGATGCTTCTATATTGGAGCGGAGTCTTGAAGTGGGTAGAATATAATTGTGCGTTAATTATTAGTTGTGCGTCAACACCAGCTGTAGTGATTGCTGGTGTGACTTCTTAACACTTTCGCGCGCCCATCCCGTACATATACGACGGCAATATTTCTATCGGTTGTGCGGTCGCGTCGTACATTTACGGTCCGTATTAAAATAATTGTAAAAAATCCATCTTAAATCCGATTTACTTGGGGTTTGTTTCAAACTGTGCGCCATGAAATTCCCGTTCTCTCAGGTAGGCCGAATGTCACGTCGGCCTACTGGGCCACGTGACAGGCCCATTTTGTTGTCATGTGGAGCGATCGCATCTCTCTCCCCTCGCGCGCCAAACTCGCACGGTTTCAAGGATTTTTACCCGTTTCTGTGTGTTTGTAACCAACTACATTCATCAATAATGGATCCAGCACCAGGCCCAAGCGGTGTTTCGGCTACAGGAGCCTCTGATTCATCTGGAAAAGACAAGATTACCGACATCTATAGGAGGTTCTCTGGATTGAGGCTCACTCCCACCAAGATTCCCAATCTCTTGGATGCCTTAGATCAAGTGGATTTGGATGGAAGTGAGGCAGAAGGTGAGGATTTAGAAGAAGAATGTGAATTTGGGGGGCCTGGAGCCCATGGGGCTGAATCAACAGAAGGAGGACACTGAAGGCCTAACAGAGGAGGGGGCACCAGCACTGCCGCCTCTCACCACAAGGCGCACATGTGGTGCGTGCATGCCTAAAATCCAGCTAAGGAAACGACCTCCTACTCGTCGTTTGAAAATAACCCCATTTGTTGATAGTAGGAGTGATTCAAGCTATGAATTATCAGGTGAGGACGAACCGAGTGAGGAAGATGAGGCACCCAAGCCTTCTCGCAAGCGTACACGTCCCGTACGTACTCGCCAGCCTGGGGCCAGTGTTGTGTGGCTTGAGGACAATATTCCACTATTGGGGTCTACACGTGTGGAACAATTAGACTCGTACGTGGCGCCCCAAAAGACCTGCAACATATAGAGAAGACTAAGATTGATGTGGATACCACAGTCTACCGCCGCAAGGACAACACCTTCATTCTGCTGNTACTGGAAATTGCCATGAAAGTTGCTACTTCTCAGGAAGCAGCAAGATGCAGTAGCCGACTGATAGAGAGAAAAAGAGCAGTTGTCGTAGTAGGTATTAAGAAGCAAATACTGCCACTCCAAGGGTGAGGAGAGACATGGACAAAGCCACAGTCAAAGAGATCCTTGAAGGAGAACAGATGGAGGGGGAAGAACTGAATATAGAAAAGTTTTTCAGGCTTGGTCGGTACAACAAGGACAAAGATCGATTGATAAAAGTGGTTGTCAAAAGCGAGAACACAAAAGAGGAAATTTTAGCAAAGAAGAGCAGCCTACTCAATGTGCTGAAGTTCAAAAAGGTATTCTGCAGAGGGATATGACCAGGGAGGAGAGACAGAGTGCAGCAGCAGCAAGGAAGGAGCACAAGGAGAGGGAAAGGAATCAGGGAACCGCAACCCAGAACCTTACGATCCCAGAAGGGAGTGGGGAACCCTCCACAGGCAATTCAACAGCCCCAGTGGGAGGAGAATCACACCCATCTCCCACCCAATAGAAGTCCTACCTGCCCCAGCCATCTACACTCCTTCACCACCCCAAGCCCTCCTTTCTTCCCCACCCCCCTATCTCCTTCTCCTACCCTACCCACCCTAAGCCCTTCCTTCTCCCCCCAAGCCCTCTTTCCTCCCCTCTCCCCCAAGCCCTTCTTTCTACCCCCATCCCCAAGCCCTCCTTTATCCCCAACCCCCCAAGCCCTCGCTCCCCCCTTTCCCCACAAACCCCCTCTTCTCCCCATCCCCCCAAGCCCTCCTTTCTCCCCCACCCCTCCAAGCCCTCACTTCGTCCGTACCCTCTCCAAACCAGATCCTCCCAGCCCCCCCACAACCCAGGTCTCCCCCTCACTCTCCGCTTCTCTCACGACCCAGGACCCACCCCTTCCCCATCCCCATCCCAGACCCTCCATGTTTACCTACTCTCAGTGGAAGCAACAGAAACGGTGGATAAACAGAAAAGAGTCAGCTTCAAGATGATGTACACGAACATAGATGGGAATACAAGCAAGGCGAGTGAACTTAGTGAAAGAACATAAAAAGTAAACCTAGATGTAATTGGAATCACGGAAACAAAATTCTCAGGAATCATAACAAATGTGGTGTTCCCCAGGATTACACTGTAATAAGGAAAGAGAAAGATGGTAGGGGAGGAGGCGGAGTGGCCCTACTCATGAGAAAGGAATGAAGTTTCAAGACGATGGTTATCCCAAGCTGTGAAGTGTTTAGAGACTACATAACAGGCACCATGATGATGGGAGGACCTAGAGTAGTAGTAGCAGTGATATATAACCCTCCACCAAATGACAGAAAACCCAGGCAAGAGTATGACAACAACAACATGGCAGTTAGTAACATAATTGAGAGGGCAGCCTATGCTGCCTGTAGAAATCAATCTCATCTGCTCATCATGGGGGACTTCAATCACGGAAGGATAGACTGGGAGAACAAGGAATCGCATGGAGGAGCGGATACATGGAGTACCAAACTAGTGGAAGTGGCGACAAGAAACTTTCTAAGCCAACATGTCAGGGAACCCACTAGGATGAGGGGAAACGATGAACCAGCGAGACTTGACCTAGTCTTCACTTTGAATAACTCCAACATAAGGTAAATTGATTTCGAGGATCCAGTAGAAATGAGCGATCACAGTGTTCTGACGTTTAAATATCAGGTCGAAGAAGGGTTAAATAGTACTTGAGAAAGGGAACTGAAAGCAGACGGCTAACATTCCGTAAAGGAAATTACGATGAGATAAGAAAATTCCTAACGGATATAACATAGGAATCAGAGCTAAGGGGAAAGATGGCCCAAGACATGATGGAATACATCACACAGAAGTGCAAGGAGGCAGCAGAAAAGTTTATCCCGGCCCAAAAGGTAAAAAATGAAATGCAGTTGAGAAACCCATGGTTTAATCAGAGTTGTAAGCTAGCTAAGCAACAAAGTAAAAGAGCATGGAGAAACTATAGAAATAACAGAACGCTTTTTATGAGCAGAGAAGGATACCAGCAATCCAGGAATGAATACATCAGGATGAGAAGAGAGGCAGAAGGGCAATATGAAAACGACATAGCAAGCAAGGCTAAGACCCAACCCAAATTGCTGCACAGCCACATCAGGAGAAAGACAACAGTGAAGGAACAGGTAATGAAACTGAGGACAGGGGCAGACAGATTCGCTACAAACGACAAAGAAGTGTGTGAGGAACTCAATATTAAATTCCAGGAAGTCTTCACATTAGAGGAAGGAGAAGTTCCAGAGATAAGAGAAGGCATAATTAACCAGGCACTACTAGAGGAATTTGAGATTACCAGTGGAGATGTAAGGAAGCTTTTGCTAGAGTTGGATGTGACAAAGACTATAGGCCCGGATGGAATATCACCATGGATACTAAAGGAAAGAGCAGAAGCACTGTGCCTGCCACTCTCCATGGTGTATAACAAATCACTGGTAACAGGTGAACTGCCAGAAATTTGGAGGGCGACAAACGTAGTCCCGATATACAAGAAGGGGGATACACAGGAGGCACTGAACTACAGGCCAGTGTCTCTAACTTGCATACCGTGCAAGCTAATGGAGAAAATTGTGTGAAAAAAGCTAGTCGAACATCTGGAGCGAAGGAACTTTGTGTCACAACACCAACATGGTTTCAGGGATGGCAAGTTATGCCTCACAGGATTAATTGAATTCTACGATCAGGCAACAAAGAGAGGGGCAGGCAGACTGCATATTTTTGGATTGCTAGAAAGTCTTTGACACAGTGCCACACCAGAGACCAGTGCGAAAGCTGGAGATGCAGGCAGGAGTGAAAGGGAAGGTACTCCATTGCATAAGGGAGTACCTAAGTAACAGAAGGCAGCGAGTCACTGTGAGGGGTGAGGTATTAGATTTGCAAGACGTCACCAGTGGTGTCCCGCAGGGGTTCAGTCCTTGGACCCATACTGTTTCTTATATATGTAAATGATCTTCCAGGTGCTATAGAATCATTCCTCTCATTGTTTGCTGATGATGCAAAAATTATAAGGAGGATTAAGACGGAGGAAGACAGTATGAGACTACAAGATGACCTATACAGACTGCATGAATGGTCCAGCAAATGGTTACTAAAGTTCAACCCGAGTAAATGTAAGGTAATGAAACTAGGCAGTGGAAACAGGAGGCCAGACACAGGATACAGAATGGGAGATTATGTGCTTCATGAAACGGACAGAGAGAAAGAGCTAGGAGCTGATATCACACCAACCATGTCTCCTGAAGCCCACATCAAAAAATTAACATCTGCGGCGTATGCGAGGCTGGCTAACATCAGAACTGCCTTCAGAAACCTGTGTAAGGAATCATTCAGAACCTTGTATACCACATATGTAAGACCAATCCTGGAGTATGCGGCCCCAGCATGGAGCCCGTACCTTGTCAAGCACAAGGCGAAGTTTGAAAAAGTTCAGAGATATGCCACTAGACTAGTCCCAGAACTAAGAGGCATGAGTTACGAAGAAAGGCTACGTGAAATGCACCTCCCGACACTAGAAGACAGAAGAGTAAGGGGAGACATGGTAACTACCTACAAAATTCTCAGAGGAATTGACAGGGTAGATAAAGATAATCTGTTTAACACGGGTGGTACGCGAACAAAGGGACACAGGTGGAAACTGAGTACCCACATGAGCCAATGGGACGTTAGAAAGAACTTTTTCAGTGTCAGAGTAGTTAACAGGTGGAATGCATTAGGCAGTGATGTGGTGGAGGCTGACTCCATACACAGTTTCAGATGTAGATATGATAGAGCCCAGTAGGCTCAGGAACCTGTACACCAGTTGATTGACGGTTGAGAGGCGGGACCAAAGAACCAGAGCTCAACCCTCGCAAGCACAACTAGGTGAGTACAATTAGGTGAGTACAAGGTGTGGTACAGACGCCACATTAACACACAAGGTGTGGTACAGACGCCACAACACACAAGGTGTGGTACAGACGCCACAACACACAAGGTGTGGTACAGACGCCACAACACACAAGGTGTGGTACAGACGCCACAACACACAAGGTGTGGTACAGACGCCACAACACACAAGGTGTGGTACAGACGCCACAACACACAAGGTGTGGTACAGACGCCACAATACACAAGGTATGGTACAGACGCCACAATACACAAGGTGTGGTACAGACGCCACATTAACACACAAGGTGTGGTACAGACGCCACAACACACAAGGTATGGTACAGACGCCACAATACACAAGGTGTGGTACAGACGCCACAACACACAAGGTGTGGTACAGACGCCACAGTAAACAAGGTGTGGTACAGACGCCACAACACACAAGGTGTGGTACAGACGCCACAACACACAAGGTGTGGTACAGACGCCACAACACACAAGGTGTGGTACAGACGCCACAATACACAAGGTATGGTACAGACGCCACAATACACAAGGTGTGGTACAGACGCCACATTAACACACAAGGTGTGGTACAGACGCCACAACACACAAGGTATGGCACAGACGCCACAATACACAAGGTGTGGTACAGACGCCACAACACACAAGGTGTGGTACAGACGCCACAACACACAAGGTGTGGTACAGACGCCACAACACACAAGGTATGGTACAGACGCCACAACACACAAGGTGTGGTACAGACGCCACAACACACAAGGTGTGGTACAGACGTCACAACACATAAGGTGTGGTACAGACGCCACAACACACAAGGTGTGGTACAGACGCCACAACACACAAGGTATGGTACAGACGTCACAACACATAAGGTGTGGTACAGACGCCACAACACACAAGGTGTGGTACAGACGTCACAACACACAAGGTGTGGTACAGACGCCACAACACACAAGGTGTGGTACAGACGCCACAACACACAAGGTGTGGTACAGACGCCACAACACACAAGGTGTGGTACAGACGTCACAACACACAAGGTGTGGTACAGACGCCACAACACACAAGGTGTGGTACAGACGTCACAACACACAAGGTGTGGTACAGACGCCACAACACACAAGGTGTGGTACAGACGCCACAACACACAAGGTGTGCTACAGACGCCACAATACACAAGGTGTGGTACAGACGCCACAACACACAAGGTGTGGTACAGACGCCACAACACACAAGGTGTGGTACAGACGCCACAACACACAAGGTGTGGTACAGACGCCACAACACACAAGGTGTGGTACAGACGTCACAACACACAAGGTGTGGTACAGACGCCACAACACACAAGGTGTGGTACAGACGCCACAACACACAAGGTGTGCTACAGACGCCACAACACACAAGGTGTGGTACAGACGTCACAACACACAAGGTGTGGTACAGACGTCACAACACACATGGTGTGGTACAGACGTCACAACACACAAGGTGTGGTACAGACGCCACAACACACAAGGTGTGGTACAGACGCCACAACACACAAGGTGTGCTACAGACGCCACAACACACAAGGTGTGGTACAGACGCCACAACACACAAGGTGTGGTACAGACGCCACAACACACAAGGTGTGCTACAGACGCCACAACACACAAGGTGTGGTACAGACGCCACAACACACAAGGTGTGGTACAGACGCCACAACACACAAGGTGTGCTACAGACGCCACAACACACAAGGTGTGGTACAGACGCCACAACACACAAGGTGTGGTACAGACGCCACAACACACAAGGTGTGCTACAGACGCCACAACACACAAGGTGTGGTACAGTCGCCACAACACACAAGGTGTGGTACAGGCGCTACAACACACAAGGTGTGGTACAGACGCCACAACACACAAGGAGTGCTACAGACGCCACAACACACAAGGTGTGGTACAGACGCCACAACACACAAGGTGTGGTACAGACGTCACAACACACAAGGTGTGGTACAGACGCCAACACACAAGGTGTGCTACAGACGTCACAACACACAAGGTGTGGTACAGACGTCACAACACACAAGGTGTGGTACAGGCGCCACAACACACAAGGTGTGGTACAGACGTTACAACACACAAGGTGTGGTACAGACGCCACAACACACAAGGTGTGGTACAGACGTCACAACACACAAGGTGTGGTACAGACGCCACCCTGATGACCTCGCTGTAACACTTGTCAACAGCCAATCCTCAACAGCCTCCCACACTATTTCTGCTGTGTTAATGACTTTTGTTAGTGGCCTCCGCTCTAACAACTCTCTCGCCACTACTACTAACTATCCAGTCTTCCTCCACAACCACCGTTACCTTCTTACTTGAAACAGCGTCGTCTTGCTAAACTGTTATTACTGCTACTTTCTCCGTTATTGCTTCCGTTACTTCCTCCTACATTTCTGCCGTTATTTAATAAAATTGTTATTGTTCCAAGTTTTATTTTAGCGATTTGATGCAGTAGTGCTACTGCTACTTGTTATATTGTTACCGTTTCTTGCACAGTTATAATTCTTTATTGAATATTGTGTCTGCTACTTTCTCTCTCCTACATCTCGTGGTAATATTTATATCGTTATTAGTGCTACTTCCTCCACTCTCACTGTTACTGCTCCTGGCCACTCTGAGTGATGACTGTCACATTGCAACAGGTCTGCAGCTTGCAATAAGACATCTAGCCTGCAGGGTGATCATTGAGCAACTCTCGCTCTGTACCAAATGTATCGTTGCTGTCACAGGAAGCTGGCCGCGTTGACGAGTCACTTAATGCCTGTCTGTCAGGTAACTCCTTCACGACCTCCAGAGGCTGATGATGTTGTTGAAGTGATAATATTATGTATAAGGACTCACACGTAATTTTGTTCTCTGTGGGTGTACATCTGTGGCTGTACACCTGTGGCTGTACACCTGTGGGTGTACACCTGTGGGTGTACACCTGTGGGTGTACACATGTGGCTGTACACCTGTGGCTGTACACCTGTGGCTGTACACCTGTGGCTGTACGCCTGTGGGTGTACACCTGTGGTTGTGCGCCTGTGGGTGTACGCCTGTGGGTGTACACCTGTGGGTGTACACCTGTGGCTGTACACCTGTGGCTGTACACCTGTGGCTGTACACCTGTGGTTGTACATCTGTGGGTGTACACCTGTGGCTGTACACCTGTGGCTGTACACCTGTGGCTGTACACCTGTGGCTGTACACCTGGTCTCTAACAGGCACATGTGACCATTTTTAAAAATCAATTACGAATATAGGTTTTATGAATATTTTTTTTTATTTGAACGTATTAGTATTTTTTTTTAATATCATGAAACGTAAGACGTTTTTAACAAAAAAAAAATTGTATTTTAAGCCACATGTTGTGTTTTTGTAATTGTTTACCAAAAATGTGTGCTGCTTATGCTGTTTTCTAAACAATTTCCAATGGGTTCTTCCCCCATTATTACTTCTGATATTACTGTTACGAATTCGTTGTTCCCACTTGAAAGAATAACGAACTCGTAACTTTCTATTATAAGTAGAAGTAGAAATTCAGAGGAATAAAGTTGTTAGGCGGTGCCTTGTTGTAGCTAGTATTACATTACAGTAAAAACATCCATATATTCTTATTATCTATGTGTGTAGTTATTTGTACAGACACGCAGGAAATAACCAGTGGCGAGTGGGTATTGTAAGCGGCTTGTCAGAGTTGTGTGAGGCAGGGGCGTGTGTGGCCTCAGCCAGGGCTGGAGAGGACACACTCCGCGGTACACCAAGTATTCAGTTCCATCAAGTGGTCAGTTTAAAGTGACAGTGGTGCGCAGTAACGCCTGTGTAGAGCAACGAAGGAAATTAACAAAGACTAAAAATGTCGTTGCGAGACTGTGGAAATAGTCACTTTTTGGAGTGCGTGTCTTCCGTTGAGGCATGCACGAGTCGATCTGAATAACGAGGAATTTATTCAGGCAAAACACTTCATCGTATCATGGCAATAATTGGTTCTGTAATTTCAAAAGATTTAGTTAAAACGTTCCCCCTCGCCGACCGGAAGACTCAACCTCTTGTCATTCCCCCAGAAAGTGATATTGGTTTCTTCTTGATACGCAGACGATGTTCTCAGCTGATGGCAAATTTCACATTTGTAAGGGAGCTTAACAGGAAGGTCATTACAATGATTGATTGCATACAGTAAAGTGCGTCGACCAGGCCTCCAGTGTGGTCGGAGGCCTGGTCGACGACCGGGCCGCGGGGACGCTAAGCCCCGGAAGCACCTCAAGGTAAGGTGGCTCCTCGCTGTACGCGGTCGTCTTCTGGGTGGTGATTATGTGTAGATTGTACTCGTGATAGTGGTGGTACTCTCTGCGCATGACCATGGTCTGGGTGTAGTGAGCGTGCGTAGATTACAGTTAGTGTAGCCAGGGTAATAATCACTTTTACATCGACCATTGCAGTCAAAGATGTTAGGTATTGCCATCAAAATGATGAAAAGTCTTTTAATCCTACACATCGAAATTTGCATAATTAACTCAACATTTAGTCTGAAAAAAATGCCAGAATGTTTCCTGTTCATTAATTAACACACCCAGAATTTTCAGCTGCCATTGTGAGAGAATCAGTGTATTCCAGGGGATATAGTGGAGTGTGGAGGGAGCTTAACCTTGACTACCAGAGCACGAGGGAGCTCAACCTTGAGTACCAGAGCACGAGGGAGCTCAGCCTTCAGCACCAGAGCACGAGGGAGCTCAGCCTTCAGCACCAGAGCACGAGGGAGCTCAGCCTTCTGTACCAGAGCACGAGGGAGCTCAGCCTTCAGCACCAGAGCACGAGGGAGCTCAGCCTTCAGCACCAGAGCACGAGGGAGCTCAACCTTCAGCACCAGAGCACGAGGGAGCTCAGCCTTCAGCACCAGAGCACGAGGGAGCTCAGTCTTCAGCACGAGAGCACGAGGGAGCTCAGCCTTCAGCACCAGAGCACGAGGGAGCTCAGTCTTCAGCACCAGAGCACGAGGGAGCTCATCCTTTAGCACCAGAGCACGAGGGAGCTCAGCCATCAGCCCCAGAGCATGAGGGAGCTCAACCATCATCCCCAGAGCACGAGGGAGCTCAACCATCAGCCCCAGAGCACGAGGGAGCTCAACCATCAGCCCCAGAGCATGAGGGAGCTCAACCATCAGCACCAGAGCACGAGGGAGCTCAGCCATCAGCCCCAGAGCATGAGGGAGCTCAACCATCAGCACCAGAGCACGAGGAAGCTCAGCCTTCAGCACCAGAGCACACAACACAGCTAGGTGGGCAACAGTGCGTGGCACATCAGACTGACAAGTCGGCAGCACCAACATATCGCTGTCGACAGCTTGGTGAGAGAGTGTAGTCAGCATGTTCACACTTTATATATATTGTCACGGTAATATCTCTGGTAAGAGATTCGTCCTGCTCCATCATCACCTATTCTATCATATCACGTACATATATTCTAGAACTGCAGCCACTACAACAACAACTACTGTCCAGACGTCTAGACAGTACCACCAGTATCACTCCTACACCACGGCCTGTCACCCAACCTCACCTGGTCGCCGGGAGCTCACGCCATCTCAAACAAGCGGTTAAAAGTGAGCCGGTTCATAGTTACCCACGATTACCAGCGCCACCTGCACGGTCGTCGACGTATACATATATATTGGGCTACCTTGCCCACTATGATTCAGATTACTCCTGAGTGATCTACTGAGTAGACCTGTTGACATACCCCGGTGTGGTAAACAGAGTTATTCAGTCTGGATCACAGTATTCCCGCACCATATTTTAATTGCACATTAACGTAAAGTAAATTTAATTGTCTGTCTTGTTCATTATGTATACTTAGAATATAGGCAAGTTTTGGATATTATTTTTATTTTCATGTTAAGTATTTAAGTCATTTGTTTAAGTAAACTATTTTAAATGTGTTTTCTCTTTTGTGATTTATTCTACAGTCGTCACACAGTGAAGATTACACAGCAGTCTAATTTTTTATTTTATTTTTTTTATATGACTGGCATTCCATCTGCCCTGGAGAGACTGCGATACCATCAATTTTTATTGTCATAATATATATATATATATATATATATATATATATATATATATATATATATATATATATATATATATATATATATATATATATATATATATATATATATATATATATATGCGAACAAGCCTGAACGGTCTCCAGGCATATATGCAACTGAATACTCACACCCCAGAAGTGACTCGAACCCATACTGTCAGGAGCACTCGGCATTTGGCGTACAGGACACCTTAACCACTCGACCAACACGACCAGACAAAAGAGGATGGTTGCCAAGGCTAATTCCCCATCCCCGCGCCGGCACTCTGATGGTAATCTTGGGCATGGTATTTTATAAAATCACCTCATTCTTTGGGGCACACATGAGGAACACAAATGCGAACAAGCCTGAAAGGTCTCCAGGCATATATGCAACTGAAAACTCACACCCCAGAAGTGACTCGAACCCATACTGCCAGGAGCTCTCTGCATTTGGCATACAGGACACCTTAACCACTCGACCATCACGACCAGACAAAAGCTGATGGTAGCCGAGGTTATTTCCCTATCAGACCGCCGGCACTCTGATAGCCAGAACGCAGTACTTGGCCTAGTATGCAAGGCCCGATTTGCCTAATATGCCAAGTAATTTTTTTATTTTCAAACAAATATTTTCAATTGGTTTATTTCAAACTTTATAATTATATTATTTTAAGAACATAAATTATTGACTTAGTTATGTTAGTTTAGGTTAGGTTAAGGTAGATTAGGTTAGGTTAGGTAGGGAAGGTTAGGTTTGGTCATAAATCTACATTAGTTTTAACTCAAACTAAAACAAATTAACTAAAACATAATGAAATGGATAGTTTTATCGCTTAATAAGAAAAAAATTCAAAAATATTTAAATTCTGAAAACTTGGCTTATTAGGCAAATCGGGCCTTACATAGTAGGCCAAGTACTGCATGTATATACATATATATATATATATATATATATATATATATATATATATATATATATATATATATATATATATATATGTATATGCAGTATATATATATATATATATATATATATATTATATATATATGTATATATATATATATATATATATATATATATATATATATATATATATATATATATATGTATATGCAGTATATATATATATATATATATATATATATATATATATATATATATATATATATATATATATATATATATACATATGTCGTACCTAGTAGCCAGAACGCACTTCTCAGCCTACTATGCAAGGCCCGATTTGCCTAATAAGCCAAGTTTTCATGAAATAATTGTTTTTCGACTACCTAACCTACCTAACCTAACCTAACCTAACTTTTTCGGCTACCTAACCTAACCTAACCTATAAAGATAGGTTAGGTTAGGTTAGGTAGGGTTGGTTAGGTTCGGTCATATAACTACGTTAATTTTAACTCCAATAAAAAACAAATTGACCTCATACATAGTGAAATGGGTAGCTTTATCATATCATAAGAAAAAATTAGAGAAAATATATTAATTCATGAAAACTTGCTTATTAGGCAAATCGGGCCTTGCATAGTAGGCTGAGAAGTGCGTTCTGGCTACTAGGTACGACATATATATATATATATATATATATATATATATATATATATATATATATATATATATATATATATATATAGGTAGGTTAGGTAGTCGAAAAACAATTAATGAAAACTTAGCCTATTAGGCAAATCGGGCCTTGCATAGTAGGCTGAGAAGTGCGTTCTGGCTACTAGGTACGACATATATATATATATATATATATATATATATATATATATATATATATATATATATAATATATATATATATATANGAATTAAATTGTGTGTGTGAATTAAATAGATTGAAGCAGGAAGCTCTCCTTCTTGTACATATTCTTTATGTTATTTAAATAGAGATTAAATATACTTTTTAAAGTTCACTTGAATAATATTACATTATTGGTCAAGAGATTAGTCTAGACTGTTTCATGGTATTGCAATTAATGGTACTTTTCCTATGTTTGTTTACACATAAGTGTCGTTCACCTGGTAACAATATAATGTGAACCCAAACACTATTATGTTATGCACTGGAAAACAATTGATTAATTACTAACAATACACGACGACCCTGATGCTGATGAAGAAGAAACACCAATAATACTCTGCTTTATGCAAGTGCTCAAAACTGATGTCAACAATGACTATCAATTATAATTCAGAGATTCCATAACAGAGGCGTGAACAAAGCGGTCCATACAAATTCTATCGTGTCTGATTGACTATCTGTAAAAAAAATAGATTTTCGTCTGCTCTCGTGATTCAGCTCACAATGACCAATTTCTCTACTTCATCACAGGTGAAGGCCAAACTGGTGTGGCTCTGGTAAGAACGTACACTGCAACTGTAACTTTGAGCTCAGCGATGAGCCTTAACCCAACACCGCGTCCATGTTCCACTACTCTTTAGTTATGCAACCTGTCCTCACACATAATGATCAACTATTTTGACATTATCCAGCACAACGAACACATTTGTCAGTTTTAGTGATAAAATGTAAGCACCACAGTATTAACGATGCCCATCTGTCTTGATGGGTATCGTGTCTTGCTAAGAATCAATAGTTTTCTGGTTATGCAAAAAAAAAATTATATTAAAACCGGCTATAATAAATATAATTCAGTAGTATTGTTTGTAACGGGTATAAGTGACTCTTTATATTCTGCAACAATTTTTCTTGTAAAAACTTACTCAAATTCTCAAACTTTCACTGTTAATCATGAAATCATATATCAATGATAGTTCTAAAAAACGTAGCAAATTATTGTTTTTTTTTCTTAATTTTAAATAAACCTCGAATATATTTAGAGCCCAGAGAGGAACAAAAATGCTTTCTATATAAGAAAAGAAAAATATTAATATATGAACAACAGTCACTAAAAATGTTTTAGTCAGAGCAAATATCGGTAGTAAAGCTACCAAATTCGTATTATTATTTTATATACCTTCAACACGATACTGAAGATAACAGCCAGCGAGAATAAAGTTGTGGATTTATTCATTTATCATCCTGTACGTGCTCGCAGCAAGTTTTATATTTTATAAATGTATTTGTATTAGGATTGTCGATTAAATGCAATTTTTTTTTCAATTGTATAGAAAGAGAAACAATGGTCATGGAATATTTCACACACCCCGCTTGCTGCTCTTGCACGTAAGCCACTATGGTGACATCTGAGAAGTCAACAGGAATATCAGAGTTACGGGGCATTCTTTATGCTGGTAGCAGGGCATTCTTATGCTGGTAGCAGGGCAGGCCTCTTTTCTGCTGGTCATCCAGATATGGTAAGTGTAATAATGTAATTATATTCACTAGGCTTCTAGAGTCATACCTGTGTGTGTTGGCAGAGCAGACCATTCTGGCTGTAACAGTCAGGCATCACCTCGCTCCAGGTACACGTATATTTGGTGTGAATTCGGCAGCAAAATGGAAGCCACTGCAATTCAGAGAGCCGGCGGTGGATACCAGTTGCCGACATTAGGGTTTGCTAATAGGAAGTCACCCACATGGGGAAGGTGGTTACGGCTGCGGCAGGGAATGTCATGTGGTGCTGTTGCAGCAGCTAGGCACCACTGTTGCTGCTCGTCTACAATTGGGATGTCCCAGTAGTACTGCGTGGCGGCCTAACATGGCGGTGGTTTGAATGCTGGTGCTGCGAGAGTGACTCTCTATGTTCTCTCTCTCTCTAAGATGCACACTAACAGATTTGCTTCGTTGACCCAGCAACAATGGTTAACGTGAATAGAATTCAGTACGAGCAAGCGAACTATATACCGAGATATTAGTTGTGCGACGTTAACAATTTTGCTACCTCCCCCCTGACATTAATGCTTTTGAGTTTCTGGGGAGTTTCTGGTATCATTATTCCCAGTAATGAACTCAATGAGTCTGATCAAGGCGTTATTCATACGCCTAATGAATCAAATTTAGGAATTTATTTAAATTCGTAAATTTATTTGTGTCTATAATTGAACGTCGGAGGTGAGGGTACACAATGTCCAGTGGAGGAAGAGTTAGTACAATACGGCGGCAGTAGTAGAGACGAGCACACAGGTGGGAGCAGGCAGGCACACAGCCACCTCCTGCAGCCTCACCACTGACGGCCAGGTGTGGCAGTGCTCTCACTGCAGCACACCATGACGGGCAGGAATTACTACATATATACAGACCAACACTTTTCACAAATTGTATATAAGTTAAAATGTATTAATAATAATAATAATAATATCTATATAAATAAAAATGGAAATGTTCGTTTGTTCAAATCGCTAATCTCCGAAAATTCTTCACCGATTGCTTGGAATTTTCACACAATTTTCCTCTCGCATCTGAGCGGCTTTTATATACATACGATATTGATGTCGCGTCTGTGATGGAAAAAACATGCTTTTTTTGAAAAACTGTTTAAGGTGTTTTTTCATGTGAGGGAAATCTTCAAAACTTCTTTACCGATTGCTTTGAAATTTTGACACAACGTTGCATTTGAATAGGCGCGTGATTTTATATACCAACTATATACATGCCTCACCTGTGACAGGAAAAAACACGCTTTTTTTTAAACAGCGCCATCTGTTGGACGTAAGAGCAATACCCTGGAAACACAAACCGAAACTGTCTCTATTTTCCGCTTGTTACAACTTGTAATAAAGTTGTTACATCTTGGCTTAACGTGTTTATGACGTATTAGAACGTTGTTACAACTTGCTATATTGGTTGTTATAACTGGTTAGGAGGTGTTAAAACTTGTTCGAACGTTGTACCAACGTCGTAGTTTCGGTGTGTGTTTGGCGGGTACACGCTGTAATCTCTCAAAGTTCTTCACTAATTGCTTTGAAATTCTGACGCAATGTTCCATTCGAATAGGCACATATTTTAATTTACCTGCTGTATAGATGCCACACCTGTGATATGTAAACACATGTGTTTTTTACTTAAAACAGCGCCATCTGTTGCATGTAATTGCAAAACACACACACACACACACACAATGTATACTAAATATGTTATGAATTCCATTTCAATGTTTCCGATTGCAATGATAAATTGAATTTTCATTGATATCGATTTATTTTAATTTTGATATAATTATTTTGCGTGTGATATTGTGTTGGAATTGAGCTGTGTTGTCTACCATACCGGTCATTTTGTAAGTATAATTATAAATGCCATATATGTGACAGGAAAAAAACATTCTTTCTTTTTAAGAAACAGCGCCATCTGTTGCACGTAAGAGCCATACACACTATTCTAATTATGTTACGATTCCATTTCAATGTTTCCGATTGCATTGACAAATTAAATTTTCATATATTTCGATTTATTTTCATTTTGATTTAATTATTTTGTGTGACATTGCGTTGGAATTGTGTTGTGTTGTTTACCATACCGTTCATTTTGTGAGTATAAGTAGTGAAGCCACACCTGTGACAGGTAAAATTATGCTTTTTTTTTTTTAAATAACTCCATCCGTTGCACGTAAGAGCAACTCACGCTATATTAAATATGGTACGATTCAATATCAATGTTTCCAATTTCATTGATAAATTGAATTTTCATAGATTTCGAATTATTTTCCTTTTGAGTTAATTATTTTGTGTGACATTGTGTTGGAATTGAGCTTTGCTGTATACCATACAATTGGTAATGGATGGTAAATAACTCATACATACCCACTCATTTCGTGAGTATAGTTTATTTTTTGATTTCGTAATTTTTTCATTTCGTTTTTTAATTGTTTTTCTTATATATCAGTGAAGGGAACATCAGATCCTTTGATGATCCCAATTTTCTGATGGGAACATCAGATTATTTGGGAATGCATCGGATAAGGGAGTGGGGAATGGTGGGGAGGACGAGGAGACAGGGGAGTTGGGGATGGTGTGGACGAGGGAACAGGAGAATGGAGAATGGTGGGAAGGACAAGGGGACACGAGAGTGAGGGATGGCCATATGAAAGACTGATTAAAAAGATAGAGGCTCATAATATTGGGGGCGCTATATTAAGTTGGATTTACGGCGACCAAAACTGAACTGCATAATCTAAATGGGACAAGGGGACGGGGGATTGAGGAATGGTTAGGAGGACGAGGGGACGGGGGGGGGATGGTGGGGAGGACTGGGAGACAAGGGGAAGGTTGCTGTGGCTCATGTTGCGAGACACAGCAACGCGTGGCCGGGTACAGCTAGTAATAATAATAATAATAATAATAATAATAATAATAATAATAATAATAATAATAATAGTATTAATAATAATAATAATAATAATATATTGTAAATGAATTAATGAGTATTGTAACATAACATGAGGGGTCATTTAGATCAGAAAACATATCACTCAGACCGAGGCCCGACGCAAAAGCCCGACGCAGAGGCCAAGGTCAGGAGCGGTCAAATGTTGTCCTGTTCCGACAAGTTAGATCATTTAACACTTAACATTGTGCTAACCTGAGAGTATTTATTTATGAGCGATGAGTGAGTTGAACCTGAAAACTTAGCTGAACCTGAGCTGAACGTTAATGTGTTGTAACAAAGGAATAAAAACGATGCAGTGCAAACACACAAGGTGTGCTACAGACGCCACAACACACACAAGGTGTGGTACAGACGCCACAACACACACAAGGTGTGCTACAGACGCCACAACACACACAAGGTGTGCTACAGACGCCACAACACACACATGGTATGCGGCACAACACACACAAGGTGTGCTACCACACACACACACACACACACACACACACACACACACACACACACACACACACACACACACACACACACACACACACACACACACACACACACAGTGTGTTTGTGATACAGTACCACACAAGAGGCAAGTGAAAAAGCTGGAGATGCAGACTGGAGTGAAAGTTAAGGTACTCCATTGGTTAAGGGAGTACCTGAGTAACAGAAGACAACGAGCCAGTGCGAGGGGTGAGGTCTCGTACTGGCGTGACGTCACCAGTGGAGTCATGCAGGGGTCGGTCCTTGGACCTATACTGTTTCTGATATATGTAAATGATCTCCCAGAGGATATAGAATTGTTTCTCTCAATGTTTGCTGATGATGCAAAAATTATGAGGAAGATTGTAACAGAGGATGATAGTAGGAGGCTACAAGATGAACTAGACATACTGAGTGAATGGTCCAACAAATGACTGCTAAAGTTTAACCCGAGTAAATGCAAAGTAATGAAACTAGTTGGTGGAAACAGAAGGCCAGACACGGGATACAGAATAGGAGATAAGTACTTAATGAAACGGAAAGATAGAAAGATCTACGAATTGATATCACACCAAACCTGTCTCCTGAAGCCCACATAAAAAGAATTATGTCTGCGGCATATGTGAGGCTAGCTAACATCAGAACAGCCTTCAGGAACCTGTGTAAGGAATCATTCAGAATCTTGTATTCCACATACGTAAGACCAATCCTGGAGTATGCGGCCCCAGCATGGAGCCTGTACCGTGTCCAGCACAAGACGAAGCTGGAAATAGTTCAGAGGCATGCCACTAGACTAGTCCCAGAACTAAGAGGCATGAATTACGAGGAAAGGCTGCGGGAAATGCCTCTTACGACACTGGAAAACAGAAGAGTGAGGGGAGACATGATCACTACCTACAAAATTCTCAGGGGAATTGACAGGGTAGACAAGGATAAAAAATTCAACACTGGTGGTACGCGAACAAGGGGACACAGGAGTCCCCAAATGAGCCATAGGGACGTTAGAAAGAACTTTTTCAGAGTCAGTAGTTAACAGGTGGAATGCATTAGGCAGTAATGTGGTGGAGGCTGACTCCATTCATAGTTTTAAGTGTAGATATGATAGAGCCCAGTAGGCTTAGGAATCTGTACACCAGTTGATTGACAGTTGAGAGGCGGGCCGAAAGAGCAGAGCTCAACCCCCGCAAGCACAACTAGGAGAATACAACTAGGTGAATACATAAACACACATTTTCTCCCTCTATCCTCTTCTCCCTCTCTCCTCCCTCTCCCCCCCCCTCTCTCTCTCCTTCTCTTTACCCTTCTCCCCCTCCCCCTTATCACTCCCTCTCCCCCTCTCCATCTCCTCCCTTTCTCTCTCCCCTCTTCTCCCCTTTCCACCTCTCCCTCGATCTTTTCTTTTCACATCAGTGAGAGGGTTGGACCGCCCCCACCCATCCATCTCACACACACCACACACACAAATACGCGGACACAAACACACGCACGAATAAACAGTTGCACTCACTCACACACACACACTCACACACACGGACACCCACGCACACACACGCGCATACACGCACACACACACACACACACACACACACACACACAAACACACACACACACACACACACACACAC
>WNGS01066681.1:16918859-16931754 GCA_020271785.1 Procambarus virginalis | reverse complement strand
TTACTTCTACAGGAACTTCTTTTCGACGACTCATAAAACGGAGGAAAGTGTCCTGAAAGATATTATTATAATAGGAACGTTATCCCCACAGACACAAATCAGAAGATACAATGTATAATTTCCTACAAAAAAAACAAGAAAAAACGGCCAACCTACTCATGAAAAACTTTCCAGACACCAAACAGAACGCCTTAAACGAAGCCAACATCGTCTATGCTTTCACATACTTATTGGGGACTGTCCCCCAAAATCTCAGATATAGGCAAGACAACAACGTCTCTTTCTACTTCGCTTAAACAACAGGGCTCCATCAAGGAACATATAATCTCCTCACACAACCAGACCATCATCAGAGAATTCTTAACAAACAACACATAAATTATCGATAGATACAACAACAGCAAGAGACTCGACATCAGTGAGGCCCTACACTTCAAAAAGTCAACACCATCAATCAACAGCCAATTAACACATAATTACATTCTACCCACTTCAGACCCCGAACCAACACAGAAGCAAGAGAAAACACACACTGTGCTCATTGATTCCTGTTCTGTCTCCTCACCCAAAAACATTTGTGTCATATCATCTCACCCAAAAACGAATATAAGCATGAACTAGAGTATGTAAAAATTGTCTCTGAAAATGTAAGAAGTCTCTTGCGAAACGTTACTTGGCATCAGACCATAAATAAAATGTGAAAATGAACTTTGGAGAGTTAATTTTTCAATTACCCTCGACAGTGAAGAAAAACGTAAGAAATATTGAGAAGATTCGAGTTAAAATCATTAATCTTACCCTTTCGGTCATATTCCACAACATATGTTTACAAGAAACACTGCTACCAAAATATACTAATATACTAACATTATATATTGTTATGGCCCTAATGGGCGCAACCGGGTTCTTTTCTGGTGGTGTGAAAGTTCTGGTATCCGGCCCCAAGCTAGTAGTAGCTTTCAAGGGGTGAGCTCAGTAATGCAAGTAAAACAAAAGGGGTGGTACATTAAATACAACAGTTCGTCACTTTAACCATATATAATTATTCTTCCCATCACCATATATATATAAAACTCTTAAACGGAAATATTACTACACTATGTACATCATCGTCTTTCTCAGAAGACACTGAACACTCGGCGAAGCTCAATCCATGCAGTCTTGTACCATGTTTCCTTATCCGTGGTACTACCCTCAGCAGGTACCAGGAAACAACGAGTCTACCCTGGCCACGGGCCAGCCACTTCACGAACGAATACTAGGGTTGCGAGCCCTAGGCAGGAGCTTCGTGTAACTCGCTGGTTACTCTACTCTTTCGGCACCACGGTCGGTCGTCCCTTCCACTAGCCAGCGCCGGGTACGGCAAAACCCGTCACTACAGGCAGACAGTTGAACACACTACAGTTCTCGTCCGGTGGCGGCTCACTGCTTCTGTAAAGCAGACAGGTGTAGAGACCTTGGGCCAGATTCACGATGCAGTTATGCACGTACTTATGAACGTGTACATCTTTCCTCAAACTTTGACGGCTTTGGTTACATTTATTAAACAGTTTACAAGCATGAAAACTTCTCAATCAACTGTTGTTATTGTTATAAACAGCCTCCTGGTACTTCGCTTGCAAATATTAAACAGCTCACTAACTGTTTAATATTTGCAAACAAAGCCGCCAAAGATCGAGAAAAGATGTACAGGTTCGTAAGTGCTTGCGTAACTGCTTCGTAAATCTGGCCCCTTGCTTCCTTGGGTAGACTGAGTCTTCGTACATCACAGCAGCCAGACGTTGACTCTGTGAATACAGACACGTCATCAGTACACTGGGATAGTACATGGGGACCACTTGGAAACATCACTTACTGGCTGACATAGACGTACACCCTGTAGCTCAATATAGATGGCGATGATTTTCTAAGCGTCACCTCGCCAGAGGTCAGCACCAGCTACGGGCCGAGTAGGACAGGAATCTAGCGCCTCTCGCTGGTATATTCCTGTCGCCCCTAGATGGCGTTGTCCATGTTATGGGGTTTTCGGGAGCGGACTCTCAGATGGCGTTGCCGTCACTGCTCCGTGTTCCGACGGTGGACTTGGGTTCGTAACACACACACACACACACACACACACACATATATATATATATATATATATATATATATATATATATATATATATATATATATATGTGTGTGTGTGTGTGTGTGTGTGTGTGTGTGTGTGTGTGTGTGTGTGTGTGTGTGTGTGTGTGTGTGTGTGTGTATCACGAATATAAACACGTGATTAAAAATGTGACAATGTCAGACCACGGAGGAAAAATGCATCAGGAATTTCCTTAAGTACTTTCGTATATTAATACATCTTCAGAAGGAGTGAAGATGTACTCCTTCTGAAGATGTATTAATATACGAGAGTACTTAAGGAAATTCCTGTTTCATTTTTCCTCCGTGGTCTGACATTGTCATATATATATATATATATATATATATATATATATATATATATATATATATATATATATATATATATATATATATATGTATATCACCAAATGTGTCATACCTGCAAGAAAATGTCAAGTTGGACAACAAACCTCTCAAACAAGAGGCTCCAGACTATTGATGATACATCTTAAGTAACCAATAGAATATTGTTATTTATTATCAGCCCCAAGAGAAAGATTTTACCCCTGAATCCATTCAACAAAATATCTAAATTATTGGTATCGATAAAAAAAATCCACACTATTCTTTAGATGCAAACGATGAGTAACAATACTTCTGAAGATATGAAGACTAAACCACACACCGGGAGATGAAGAGACGACTACGTTTCGGTCCGTCTTGGACCAATAAACTTGATAATGGTCCAGGACGGACCGAAACGTCGTCGTCTGCTTATATTCTAGTGTGTGGATTAGTCTTCACATCTATTCTTTAGCGCATAACCATGAGTGGTATATAATAACGGTACACTTGGGAAACATAATAAGGACTTATTCCAAATCTGCGAACGCTAATAACCCTTACGAGACAATGACAATGGTAGAAGGTAAAAAATTGCCCCGTTGATAAGTAAAAGCGCAATGGTAAAGCTAAGATAAAATATATTTAACATTAGGGGTCCAAGACTTTCAAATACTCTCCTTTATACATAAGGGGCATAATTAACTGGACTCTCAAATAATAATAATAATTATTTATTGTGTCGGGGGACAGGTAGCCAGAGTGTATTCATACACGTTAGGCTTATATCGAGGTCCCTCCCTCTCTCCCAAGGTCGAATTACAGCCCTCGCCCAGGATGACTACTCACCCCACAACAAGCTGACTAACTCCTGAGTACCTACTTACTGTTAGGTGAAAGGAAATGTGCCCAACCATTTCTGTCTCGCCCGGGATTCGAACCCTGGAATTCTCGATTGAGCGTCAAGAACAAACCCGACTATACTACCGGGACCCTTTTAAATTTCAAAAATACATTTATGTAAATAACAGTCGCTCCCAAATGATATCTGATCAAACAGGATGTAATTCACATGTTAGAATGCAGACAGCAACGTCTAACAACCTGCTTGACCAGATCACCATCGACAAGCAAGGTTTTCCTAATTATGGGACTATGTAGACATTAAACAAATTTGAGATTTACCATCTTTAATAAACAGAATGTTAAAACTATATTTCTTAACTAAGTTTGATCTAAACATTTACAACCACATGAGTCAGCGCATATGACTACCATCTAAATTTTTGTTTTCATTGTGTCGTTATTAGCGGCATAACTGTGAATAGTTTTTACAAATTGGAATACTTCCCTAAATTAACCCCACTAGAAATACAATTGTTTTCCATCCTCCTTCTGTACAGTAAATTCTATATTTACTTTTCACCAAAAAATTATGATTATCAAAATTTCCCGCTACACTTAGCAAAGAAACTTCATAATAATATACTTCAGAAACAAACTATTGTAATTTTATTGTAATTTTATTTAACATACAAATGTATGTTAAATAATATTGATCATTGTTCAATATAAATACAGAGTGTGTGCTTCTGTTTGTTAGAGAGAGAAGGAAATGTTGCAGATTGGGTAACGTAACTATGAGGAGAGAGCTAAAAGCTGTTACGACTATACAGCACTTGGAAGGTGTATGAAGACAAGGATGTAGGATTGGACAGGGATGGATGGGTGGAGGGAGAAAGAATGGTGCACAACCACTTGGACGGTCTGGGATTGAACCTGCATGAAGAGAGACCGTCGCTCTACCGACCAGGCCAAGTGGCTGAGTTGATAAAGTAAATAGGTACATGTGACAACTGTTGGTTAGAGAGGCTACACCCAAGAGCCAACAGCTCGAGCTTGCAGACACAATGAAAATAAATAGTAAACACACACACCTTCACACAAGAAACTGTTTACAAACATCTATGTAAGCATCAGTCAATCCCGTGGGGTTATGGAGTTGTGCCCTGGGTGTCTAGTTGTTTTAGTCTAGTTGGACGCAGCGCCCGCTGTGGCTGTGAAGGCCAACCCGAGAATGACAGTCCCACCGCAGCGAGCGCAGATAAACGCCGAAGCGGGTGCGTGTGACAGTGAACGAGACCTCCTCTGAAGTCTATTATCCTCCGCCTGCCTCTTCAGTTCACCCTCGAATTGCTGGCGTCCCTTCTGTACTTTACATCTCCAGGCAGATCTGTCCGCAGCTGCTGCCTTCCAAGTGTTGATGTCGATGTTCATCTGCTTGAGGTCGCGTTTGCAGGCATCTTTGAAACGCAGCTGAGGTCTTCCGGTGGGTCTCCTTCCTGATGCCAGTTCTCCATACAAGAGGTTCTTCGTTATGCGGCCATCTTCCATGCGTGACTTGTCCCAGCCATCGCATGCGTCTCTGCTTCAGGAGAGTGAACATTGAAGGGACTCCTGTTCTCTCGAGTACTGTGTTGTTGGTGACGTGGTCTTTCTACGTGATGTCAAGGATGCGTCTCAGGTTTCGCATGTGAAAGGCATAAAAACATAAGAACAAAGGCAACTGCAGAAGGCCTATTGGCCCATACGAGGCAGCTCCTATTTATAACCACCCAATCTCACTCATATACATGTCCAACCCACGCTTGAGACAATCGAGGAACCCCACCTCCACCACGTTACGCGGCAATTGGTTCCACAAATCAACAACCCTGTTACTGAACCAGTATTTACCCAAGTCTTTCCTAAATCTAAACTTATTCAATTTATACCCATTGTTTCGTGTTCTGTCTTGTGTTGATACTTTTAATACCCTATTTATATCCCCCTTGTTATGTCCATTCATCCACTTGTAAACTTCGATCATGTCACCCCTAACTCTTCGCCTTTCCAGTGAATGCAATTTAAGCTTTGTTAATCTATCTTCATATGAAAGATTTCTAATTTGGGGAATTAACTTAGTCATCCTACGCTGGACACGTTCAAGTGAATTTATGTCCATTCTATAGTACGGCGACCAAAACTTAACTACATAATCTAAATGGGGCCTAACCAGAGCTAGATATAGCTGAAGAACCACACCAGGTGTCTTATTACTAACGCTTCGATTAATAAATCCCAGTGTCCTATTTGCCTTATTACGATCATTCATGCATTGAACCTTTTGTTTTAAATTCTTACTAATCATAACTCCCAGATCCCTTTCGCAATCCGACTTCGCAATCTCAACACCATCTAGCTCGTATCTTGTAAATCTATCATCATTACCTAGCCTCAGAACTTTACATTTATCAGCATTAAACTGCATCTGCCAATCCTTTGACCATTTCAAAACCCTATTTAGATAAACTTGAAGTCATAGTGAGTCTTCTTCCGTATTAATTTCCCTACCGATTTTTGTATCATCGGCAAATTTGCAAATGTTGCTACTCAAACCTGAATCTAAATCATTTATATATATTATAAACAATAGAGGTCCCAAGACAGAGCCTTGAGGCACTCCACTTCCAACATTTTCCCACTCTGATTTGACTTCATTTATACTAACTCTCTGTTTCCTTTGGTATAGGCATACCCTAATCCAGCTTAATATAGCACCCCCAATACCATGAGCCTCTATCTTTTTAATCAGTCTTTCATGTGGCACTGTATCAAAAGCTTTGCTAAAGTCAAGGTACACAACATCACAATCCTTACCACTATCAACTGCCTCAACTATGCTGGAATAAAAAGATAATAAATTTGTTAAACATTAACGGCCATTTATAAAACCATGTTGCGACTCAATTATTAATTTATGTTTTTCAAGATGAAAACGAATTTTATTTGCAATTATCGATTCGAGTAACGTTCCCACAATAGACGTTAGGCTAATTGGCCGATAGTTTGACGCAAGTGATCTATCTCCTTTCTTAAAAACTGGTATCACATTAGCAACTTTCCATAACTCTGGCACTCTACCTGACTCTATTGATTTATTAAATATGGTAGACAGTGGGTCGCAAAGCTCCTCTTTGAATTCTTTAAGCACCCTGGCAAACACTTCATCCGGCCCTGGGGATTTGTTTGGTTTTAGTTTTACTATTTGTTTAATTTCACCCTCCCTGGTAACTGCTAAACTAGTCAACCTGTCCTCGTCCCACCCACATAGACTTGTTCGGCTGAAGGCATATTGTTAAGTTCCTCGTTAGTAAATACAGATATATAATATTTATTAAAAATACTACTCATCTCTTCATCACTATCTGTTATTTGACCTGTCTCAGTTTTTAATGGACCTATCCTTTCCCTAGTCTTAGTTCGATATAACTGGAAAAACCCTTTAGGATTTGTCTTCGCTTCCTCTGCTATGCGAACTTCATAGTTTCTTTTTGCTTTCTTTATCTCTTTTTTAGTATTTCTAACCAGTTGTACGAATTCCTGTTCTAAACTGACTTCCCCATTCTTAATCCTTTTGTACCACGCTCTCTTTTAACCTATAAGGTTCTTCAGATCCTTTGTTATTCACTTTGGATTATTAGTATTCGATCTATTAAATTTATATGGAATACTACATTCCTGGGCTTTGCTTAGAATATTTTTAAATAGGTTATATTTTGAATCCACATCGAAAACCCCTTTTACGTTACCTATCGCTGGATTCACGTCTAGCTCCAATACCGGCCCACACCCCATACACAAGACTTTCCAATCTATTTGCCCCCAAAAATTTCTTAGGCTATTGAAATCAGCTTTTCGAAAATCAGGCACTTTAATAGAATTATCTCCTACAGATCTATTCCATTCAATGCCAAATCTGATTTCTTTATGATCACTGTTCCCTAGCTCACTCCCTATTCCGATGTCATTAATTTGTGTTTCCCTGTTAGTTAACACTAAATCTAAAATATTATTTCCCCGTGTTGGTTCCTTAATGTGTTGCACAAGAAATCAATCGTCAATTAATTCTAGAAAAATCTTCTGCTTCATTATTCCCTGTTTTGTTCAACCAGTTTATTCCGCTAAAATTAAAGTCACACATCACATAAATACTGTTAGATCTAGATGCTCTAGATATTTCATCCCACAGATGCTTTGCTTTCATTCTGTCTAAATTTGGTGGCCTATATATAACTCCTATTATAATATTATTTGCTTTTTCGTTTAATTCTATCCAAATAGTTTCTGTATGTGGCTCAGTTTTGATTCCCTCTTTGAGACTACATTTTAAATTGTCCCTAACATATATGGCTACTCCCCCTCCTCGTCTAATATATCTATCTGTGTGAAATAGTTTAAATCCATTTATTTGATATTCAGCTAATAGCTCTCTATTTTCTACATTCATCCACGTTTCGGTTAGTGCAATAATATCTATTTTTTCTGTGCAGACAAGAGCATTTAACTCGTTTATTTTGTTTCTTAGACTTCTAGTGTTAGTGTAATATACCCTAAGTGAATTGTTATTTTGAGGCCCTTCTCTTTCCCTGATCATTTTGCCAATTCTTTTCTCCCACAAACACACACTTTTATTACTTCCTTCCTCCAAATCAATTCCCATACCACTATCTACTAACAGTTTAAACCCAAACAAACGCCTCTAACCACTGATTCCTACGAGTTCGCAACAGCAACAACCCCAGCTCTCGATAGATGCACCCCATCACGAGCATACATTTCATTTCTTCCATAGAAGTGTTCCCAGTTGTCTATGAAAGATATTGCATTTGATTTGCAATATCTTTCCAGCCGGCAATTGACACCAAGTGCCCTCAACATCCATTCATTTCCCACTCCCTTTCTTGGAAGAATGCCACATATGATCGGGATTCCTCCCTTGCTCCTAACTAATTCTATGGCTGTTTTATACCTCTGAATTAGTTCCTCACTCCTAACTCGACCAACATCATTTCCTCCCGCGCTAATGCAACGGGATCGTTCCCATCTCTAGACATAATATCATTCGTGTTATTTATAATATCACCAATACCAGCTCCGGGATAGCAAACCCTTAACCTGTTCCCCCTATCTCTAGCACAAAACGTTCTAACCAAATACCTTATCTGGGAATCTCCCACAACTAAAGTTCGCTTAGGTACTTCCTTTACTCTCTGAGGGGCCTGCGCTTCGTTGTTTTCCCTTTTGCGTGATCCGCAGTCTCACCACAGCACTCGTCTTCCAATACGGCAAACGAATTAGAAGTTCTTATGGCGTCTGTAGGCGGCTTTATCAAAGACTTCTTAAGGCCCCTGTCCTTTACAACTTTCCAAGACGAGGTCTTTTTACTACTGGTCTCCTCCTTCGTTTCTTCTCGTTCTTGTTTCAGCTGTCGTACCTCCTCCCGTAGAGTCCAACTCTGTCCTCAGAGCTCCAACTAGAGTCATCAGGTCCTTCACTACAACTTCCATATTGCTATGATTATATAACGACACTCAGGAGCTCCGGCTAACACACTCTCACTGAGACTGTCTGCGCCTGACTGAGACTATCTGTGCCTGACTGAGCCGTCTCTCCTGGCGAAAGCGAAGGGACCAGGATTCCGAGCCGTAGAGAAGTGTACTCACCACACATGCCATGTACACTTGTGCCTTGGTGTGCACTGTCAGTTTGGCATTTTCCAAAACACGCTTTGTGTGCCTGGCCAGTGTTGTTGCGGCCTTCCCGATATTTGCTGTTTACAAACAACACATTTAAATACGCGCACACTCAACGTCAAGTACAACCAAACACAAATACACCTACAAACAAACGAACACTCCCGCAAACAATAACAAAACACCACCGTATTCCTCGCAAAAAAAAGGCCTTAAATTTCACAGAAGAGTTCCCCCACAATGGTCGGCGAGCCCACTCATCCAAGCAAGCACTCATCTGGGACCTGACTGATGCAGCCACTTAACATCAAGGACAGTCCAGTTAAAAATATAAACTCCTCCGTGAGCAGGAAAAACATATATTCTTTTCTCTGGGCTGGAAACAGGTAATTTATATAATTAATCTTAGGATCCCGAGAGCTGAGCACTCTGGTAATTCCTTTCAACATTTCGCTAATAAAAATCACTAAATGGGTTTAACTTGTTAGGATTTTTTCTGATCAGAATTCCCCGTAGTATTGTGTTATTCAGCGTTACTTTAGAACTATAAATTGTGTACATAAAATGTGGTCCACTAGTATCGATATGGGCTCCATTGAGGGGTAGTGACCACTAACCGTGGGGTGTAGCGACCACAGACCGTGGGGTGTAGCGACCACTGACCGTGGGGTGTAGTGACCACAGACCGGGGATGTAGTGACCACTGACCGTGGGGTGTAGTGACCACAGACCGTGGGGTGTAGTGACCACTGACCATAGGGTGTAGTGACCACAGACCATGGGGTGTAGTGACCACTGGCCGTGGGGTGTAGTGACCACTGACCATAGGGTGTAGTGACCACTGACCATGGGGTGTAGTGACCACTGGCCGTGGGGTGTAGTGACCACAGACCGTGGGGTGTAGTGACCACTGACTGTGGGGTGTAGTGTGCACTTACCGTGGGGTGTAGTGAGCACTGACCGTGGGGTGTAGTGACCACTGACCGTGGGGTGTAGTGACCACAGACCGTGGGGTGTAGTGACCACATACCGTGGGGTGTAGTGTACACTGACCGTGGGGTGTAGTGAGCACTCACCGTGGGGTGTAGTGACCACTGACCGTGGGGTGTAGTGACCACTGACCGTGGGGTGTAGTGACCACTGACCGTGGGGTGTAGTGACCACTGACCTTGGGGTGTAGTGACCACTGACCGTGGGGTGTAGTGACCACTGACCGTGGGGTGTAGTGACCACAGACCGTGGGGTGTAGTGACCACAGACCGTGGGGTGTAGTGACCACTGACCGTGGGGTGTAGTGACCTCTGACCGTGGGGTGTAGTGAGCACTGACCGTGGGGTGTAGTGAAAACTGACCATGGGGTGTAGTGTGCAGAGACCGTTGGTGTAGTGACCACTGACCGCGGGTGTAGTGACCACAGACTATGGGGTGTAGTGACCACTGACCGTGGGGTGTAGTAACCACTGACCATGGGGTGTAGTGACCACATGTAGTTTTATATGAGTGGGATGGGGTGGTTATAAATAGGAGCTGCCTCGTATGGGCCAATAGGCCTTCTGCAGCTGCCTTTGTTCTTATGTTCTTATGTTCTTAAACCATGGGGTGTATTTACCACAGACCATGGGTTGTAGTGACCACTGACCGTGGGGTGTAGTGACCACTGACCGTGAGGTGTAGTGACCACTGACCGTGAGGTGTAGTGACCACTGACCGTGGGGTGTAGTGACCACAAACAATGGGGTGTAGTGACCACAGAACGTGGGGTGTAGTGACCACTGACCATGGGGTGTAGTGACCACTGACCATTGGGTGTAGTGACCACTGACCGTGAGGTGTAGTGACCAATGACCATGGGGTGTAGTGACCACTGACCATGGGGTGTAGTGACCACTGAAAGTGGGGTGTAGTGACCACAGAACGTGGGGTGTAGTGACCACTGACCATGGGGTGTAGTGACCACTGACCATTGGGTGTAGTGACCACTGACCGTGAGGTGTAGTGACCAATGACCATGGGGTGTAGTGACCACTGACCATGGGGTGTAGTGACCAAAGAACGTAGAGTGTAGTGACCACTGACCATGGGGTGTAGTGACCACTGACCATGGGGTGTAGTGACCACTGACCATGGGGTGTAGTGACCACAGACCGTGGGGTGTAGTGTGCACAGACCGTGGGGTGTAGTGACCACTGACCGTGGGGTATAGTGACCACAGACCGTGGGGTGTAGTGACCACTGACCGTGGGGTGTAGTGATCACAGACCGTGGGGTGTAGTGACCACTGACCGTGGGGTGTAGTGACCACTGACCGTGGGGTGTAGTGACCACTGACCGTGGGGAGTAGTGTGCACTGACCGTGGGGTGTAGTGTTCACTGACCATGGGGTGTAGTGACCACTGACCGTGGGGTGTAGTGACCACTGACCGTGGGGTATAGTGACCATAGACCGTGGCGTGTAGTGACCACTGACCGTGGGGTGTAGTGACCACTGACCGTGGGGTGTAGTGACCACAGACCGTGGGGTGTAGTGACCACTGACTGTGCGGTGTAGTGTGCACTGACCGTGGGGTGTAGTGAGCACTGACCGTGGGGTGTAGTGAAAACTGACCATGGGGTGTAGTGTGCCGAGACCGTGGGGGTGTAGTGACCACTGACCGCGGGGTGTAGTGACCACAGACCATGGGGTGTAGTGACCACTGACCGTGGGGTGTAGTAACCACTGACCATGGGGCGTAGTGACCACAAACCGTGGGGTGTATTTACCACAGACCATGGGGTGTAGTGACCACTGACAGTGGGGTGTAGTGACCACTGATCGTGAGGTGTAGTGACCACTGACCGTGAGGTGTAGTGATCACAGACCGTGGGGTGTAGTGACCACTGACCGTTGGGTGTAGTGACCACTGACCGTGGGGTGTAGTGACCACTGACCGTGGGGTGTAGTGTGCACTGACCGTGGGGTGTAGTGTTCACAGACCATGGGGTGTAGTGACCACTGACCGTGGGGTGTAGTGACCACAGACCGTGGGGTGTAGTGACCACTGACATGGGGTGTAGTGACCACAGACCGTGGGGTGTAGTGACCACTGACCGTCGGGTGTAGTGACCACTGACCGTGGGGTGTAGTGACCATTGACCGTGGGGTGTAGTGACCACAGACCGTGGGGTGTAGTGACCACTGACCGTGGGGTGTAGTGACCACAGACCGTGGGGTGTAGTGCCACTGACCGTGGGGTGTAGTGACCACTGACCGTGGGGTGTAGTGACCACTGACCGTGGGGTGTAGTGACCACTGACCGTGGGGTGTAGTGACCACTGACCGTGGGGTGTAGTGACCACTGACCGTGGGGTGTAGTGACCATAGACCGTGGGGTGTAGTGACCACTGACCGTGGGGTGTAGTGACCACTGACCGTGGGGTGTAGTGACCACAGACCGTGGGGTGTAGTGACCACTGACCGTGGGGTGTAGTGACCACAGACCGTGGGGTGTAGTGACCACTGACCGTGGGGTGTAGTGACCACTGACCGTGGGGTGTAGTGACCACTGACCGTGGGGTGTAGTGACCACTGACCGTGGGGTGTAGTGACCACTGACCGTGGGGTGTAGTGACCACACTCCGTGGGGTGTAGTGACCACTGACCGTGGGGTGTAGTGACCACTGACCGTGGGGTGTAGTGACCACTGACCATTGGTGTAGTGACCACTGACCGTGGGGTGTAGTGACCACTGACCGTGGGGTGTAGTGACCACAGACCGTGGGGTGTAGTGACCACTGACCGTGGGGTGTAGTGACCACTGACCGGGGTGTAGTGACCACTGACCGTGGGGTGTAGTGACCACTGACCGTGGGGTGTAGTGATCACAGAC
>WNGS01066681.1:16906874-16918759 GCA_020271785.1 Procambarus virginalis | reverse complement strand
AAGACTACAAGATGTCTTATTACGATCGCTCTGGTGTTTTTGCCCTATACAGCCGACATTATAAGGCCTTTTTAAGATAGGCTTACAAGAGACGGATCGTATTTTACTAAATTTCTATGGGTGAAAGTCCACAGGATCCTAATAGCAAATATCATACTATAGATTTGCCTCGTACTGTTCGGAGCGACATCTTCACCATCTTACTCCAGGCTACTCTGGATACACATCTCAAGAAGTCTAATAGCCCCTACAAGACTGAGATTAGCACAAATTTATATGTTGACAATTTTCAAGGTACCACTAATGATGCGAATAAACTAGGTGGAAATCTACCATGAGGCTAATCGTGAACTGTTTGGGAGCTAACATGCCCGTACAGTCGTGGGCCTCCATATAAACACACTCAACCAAATAATCGAGGAAGAATTCCAAGATTATAAGGTACCTCATAAATTGAAAGTCTTAGGTATGGAGTGGAATACTTCCACAGACAAATTGAATATCAAGTCAGTGGAGATCAAACATTCACCTCTAACCATGAGAAAACTACTCTCCCATGTCAGCAAGCCATTGACCCTTTAGGCCTACTCAGTCTATACTAATAAGGTAACCTCCTTATGCAGGAGTGCTGGCAAAGGAATTTGAGGTGGGATGAAACGTTGCCGGAGGATCTCCAAGAAAAATGGCAGCAGTTGATTCCTGATTACAACAACAAACTTAGTATTCTACAGTTTCCTCGAAATACCTTAGGACTAAATTCACCCACAATTTACATGTATTCTGCGATGCTTCAGGCAAAGCGTATGGCTCAGTAGCCTATCTAGTTAATACTCAACAATCATTTTTGCTTACATCTAAGGCAAGGGTAGCCCCGATTAAAAGGAGGTCACTACCCCAAATGGAATTAACTGCCTTATTAGTAGGTGTAAGACTGGCCCATTGCCTGATCAAAACCCTCAGTAATGTTCACCTTGGTGAAATAGTAGTGTGGTCGGACAATGAAGCAGTATTGCAGTGGGTAAAAAATGACAACAACAAAACTCCCTATGTCAGCAATCGAGTAAGGGAAATTCGTGAATTGTCTGCTGGTTATAAATTAAGACATGTCCCAACCAAGGACAATCCAGCTGACTATTTATCCAGAGGTTTGACTTTAAAGCAATTAGTTAAAAACGAGATGTGGTTTAATGGACCCCAATGGCTAGTTAGTGGTCAGTGGCCCCAACAGAAGCCGCAAGTCATTGTGACCAATATCACTACCCCTGTTGTGGATCCAGAACCCCTCGAATTTTAGCTATCAATCCTCATCGCTATTCCAGTTTAAGCAAATTACTAAGAGTTACAGAAATGGTATTTGATTTCATCAACAAGATGGGGATCAAGTATCGATTTCCTAGTTCCATCAAATATTGGGTCAAACAAGCTCAACAAGAGACTTATGGGAAGGAATATGAACATCTCCCAGAAAGGTTGAGTAAGTCTCTGGGTATTTGGCTTGACTCAGACAATTATAACATTTTGAGATGCGGCGGACGTCTGCTTCATGCAGAAATAAATTTAGATACGAAGAATCCTATACTTCTTCCACGTCACCACATCATTACTAAACTCATAGTTTTACATTACCATGAGCATAATACATTGCATGGTGGAGTATTAGATACTCTTACTGAAATCAGACAACGTTTTTGGCTTCCCCAAGGTCGCCAAACTGTTAAATCTTTAATCAAGTCTTGTATAATCTGCAAGAGATATGATGCTCGAGTGTGTCCTTATCCAGGTCCACCGCCCCTACCTAAGGAGCGAGTCGTTCACCTTCGTCCCTTTGAAACCACAGGTGTCGACTATACAGGAGCACTAATTTTAACAGGCACACCGGACAAGATTCCAGTGAAAGCCTACATTTGCCTTTTCACGTGTGCTACCACACGCGGAGTACATTTAGAAGTCACTTCTGACATGAGTGCAGAAGCTTTCTGCAAGCCTTTCGCAGATTTGCTGCACGAAGATCTTGCCCAAAATTAATGATCTCGGATAATGGATCTAACTTCGTGGCAGGAGAAGCTTGCTTACAAGAAATATGGAACCATCCAGAAGTACACTCTGTGCTCAAACAGAGACAATGCTATTGGAAATTTATTCCTCCAAGAGCACCATGGCATGGCGGTTTTTACGAAAGAATGGTGGGAACTGTTAAGAAATGCCTAAGAAAAACCTTACACAGGCAGAAAATTAATCTCACCGAGTTACAGACCCTTGTCGTGGAAATTGAAGCACGAGTCAACAACAGACCTCTAACCTACTTAACAGAAGATTTCTCCCAAGAGAACCCCTAAGCCCCTCTCATTTGATTCATGGTGGTCTTCTGAGCCCTCTAATATCTCTAGGAGACGAGGATCCAGCTGACCCTTCGTGTGTCAAAGCAAGTGACTTAGTGGAGAGTTATAGACACCTTTCAAGAGTAATAGAGAAGTGGAATGAGGTCTGGACACGTGAATATTTAACTGCTTTAAGAGAATATCATTATGGAGCTGCAAGCCCATACAATAAAGTTCAACTTAAACCAGGTGATCTTGTCCTAGTAGACAGTGATGGACCCAGGTCAGATTGGCCTATAGGTAAAATTGTTGATATCCATCCTGACCGCCATGGTGTATTACGAATTGTTAAAGTTCAGTGTCGAGGCACTACTACCTTGAAAACACTAGAGAAATTAGTGACTTTAGAGTTAGCAGAACACGAGTGTTCTACAGATATACCTGTAACCCAAGTTTCAGAGAACAATGATTCTACTCAACCGAGCACAAGACCATCAAGAGTCGCTGCTCAGAACTGCAAACAGAAACTTAAACAATATTTTGATTCTATTCAAGAGTAGATAACTTATCATTTAAACTTGAGGTGATCATACTGATGCAGTGATGAGTTGATGTCCAGTAATTAGTTACGAGTCATAGTGACCTTGGACAGTAGCCTCACTGTATTGATGAGGTCTCCTTAATCTTAAATGAACCAACTATTCATAATTTATTTTGTTAATATCCTTCTGTATCTTACAAAGGAATTATTCAATAATTTTCAATGTTTATTTACGTCCCATGTTGACTTAGTCATCTACCACAGATTCGGGACATTCGTTAGGTACGTACTAACCTACTAACCCATGAATATAACTTCAGGATAGAGAAACAGGTGTACGTTAGTACTAATACCTGAACTACGACCCGAGTTTTCTCTCCCCGGAGTTATGTTGGAAATAACCAACAGTTTTATACATCATTGTATTTATACAACCAAAGTAGTTACTAAAATTACTAACTTATAGATTTAATCATTATCATGATTTATTCATTGCCAAATTCTTCCTAGTACGTGAGGAACGACAGGCAGCAACATGAATTTTCTCCACATTTAGTTGGATTTATAACAAGAGTCCAGTTTATCATTTCCTTTACTAAAAATAGTTAAGTTTGATTTCGTAGTATACTATTACTTACTGGAGCTCCCTTATTTAACTAACATTTAAGTATTCTAGAGGAAATTACTTTGATGCAAATGATTTTACTTTAATTTCCTCGATTGGCTGCACAACTTTTAGTAAGCCAATTTATGTTACAAGAAATTCTAATTTATCACAGAAGAATTTAATGTGATATTAATACTTGTTATTACCTCTTCCTTCCTTAGTCAATTGCGATAAATACATATTCATTTACGCTCGAAAGCCGCGCATGCGCAATAAGGAGCAGGAAGAAGAAGGGAGAGCGTCACTTGACTCAAGACGAGAGCACGGACGCCATTGACAACGTGTAGCAGAACTGTGCTTGACCTATTTATTTCGCTCCCACGATCAGTTGAGCGGTGCCGCGTTATCTGGCACAACATAGCCGTGTCATAGACTATTATACGAGCATCTCCAGAGTCAACGTCTTTCAAGCAGCAGCTGGAGGACGAAGAGTTGCTCAAGTCTTCACATCAACGACACGAGGCTCGGCCGCTAAGTTTACCCTTTTTGTTATTATGTGGCCACTATTAACATTTAGGCTAGCAGTCGTTAGGCCGAATGCAAACCAACAAAAGCTAGTACGTGTCTTAATTAAATTTACCATCTAATTAGATGATTATCAGTTTATTTCTATGATACAAATTGTTCAAACATTAGCTGATAATTTACTACCGTCATCCTCATGATTTAGGATGTAAATGTAATTACCTATTATGTAGAAGATTTCTACAATGTAACTGCCTTTCAGTACCAAGGCGACTTCAACCGAGGGGCTAGGCTTCCCCACCGTTCTGTGCAACAATTTACCCTATGCAACACGTCGTCGGTGGAGTGTAGCAACCGACTACTCCTTAGTTTCACAGCTAAGCTGTCCATTTTTCCATCAGTAGCAATAACTTCATAGTTACAGTAGTGATCTCCTAAAGAGATCAATTATACTAACCCTTTGATTTACTGATGCTGTTCAACATTTCAATAGTATATTGAGGTGCATTTACCTTCATCAATATTATATATTCTACATTTATTGATTTCCACATTTGATTTACTCTGGTGAAGAACCAGCACCAGAATAATGCTAGGGATGTATTAATCTTTTAGCATGTAACCCCCCAATTTTGTGTAGTTAATTTGACTCCATTCATATAATCATTACAGTTTTACCAAGATCCATAGGACACTAGTTCCTAGGATCAGTTTTTTTCCATTGTCTCTTTGTTTTCCACTTTTTCTCAAAAAGTGGTGGTCCTTCATAGCTATCGAAGTATATATATATTTTTATTTAATTATTAATTACTGGGTCTCAGAACCCAAACAAGTTATTAGTTATTGGAGTCAGGTTTTCCCCACACCAACCTTATCAAACAAATGCTCAACCCTGCACTGGGAGACATTGCACAGGGCCTCTTGGTGGAATTAACTGGATTTGCTAACACATGCCTAGATGACAACATACCAGAGACCATTCAGCCTCTTTTTTTTGGCGCTACCCTCAGTGCCCTGAGGAAAAAAAGATGGAGGAATGAGACCGATAGCTGTGGGTAATTCACTCTGGCGTCTCGTCGCTAAGGCTGCTGCCAGAAAAGTTAGTCAGGCAGCAGCCGACATGCTGAAGACAAAACAGCTTGGGTTTGACATTCCCCAAGGGTGTGAGGCAGCGGCTCATGCAGCTAGAGTCTACATTGCCAACATTACGGATGAAAAAGCCCTGATAAACTGTACTTCAAAAATGCTTTCAATTTGGTTACAAGGGATGCAGTACTCAGTGCGGTTCATCGCCTTTTTCCTTCCCTCTACCCGTTTGTAAACTCATGTTACAGCAAGAATCTAACTCTGCTATTCGGGGAACTTGAAACTTAATCACAAGAAGGTGTCCAACAGGGTGACCACCTTCCTCCTTTTCTTTTCTGCCTAGTCATCAAGGACGTCACCGATAACCTGTCCAGTGAGTCAACATTTGGTTTTTGGACAATGACACTCTACCTGGCTCTCCAGACTCACTCTTGGATGACATAAGAATAATTCAGGGGCAAGGAGCAAATCTAGGCCTCACCCTGAACTCTTCCAAGTGCAAAATAACCTCCGCCACCAAGCACATAATAGAGAGAATAAAGTTTTTTTTGCTTGATATTCATATACGCAACCCTGAGGACAGCACACTCCTAGGTTCTCCTCTTGGAGGGAATGCCATCGACGAGGTCCTTGGTAAGAAGATCACTGACCTGAAGAGGATGAACGAGAGGATTGAAGACATCGATGCTCATGATTCACTTTACCTCATCACCAGATGCTTGTCACTCTCCAGGCTGACCTACTTTCTTAGATGTTCGCCATCTTTCAATAATATTAAATTAGAAGAGTACGGCAGCTTGCTGAAATCCATGCTAGAAAAAGCCCTCAACCTTTCTCTCAACGACTCAGTGAAAACAGGCCTCCCTTCCTGTCAGACTCGGGGGCCTTGGCATTCGCACAGCAACACGAATTGCTGTACCAGCATTCCTGTCCTCTTCAGTGGCGTCTGACAACTTGGAGAAGGAAGTACTACCTGAGAACCTAGTTCAACGGGCAGGGGTACATGATCCCAGCTTCACAGACTGCACAACCTGTATCAACCCAACCTGTATCGATCTGTATCAGCTCCCCATGCAGGTGACTTTCTATTACCAACCCTAATGTCAGCAACCGGCACCCATCTCACATCGCAGGCTCTCCGAACTGCTGTGGCTCTCCGCCTCGCTGCCCCAATCCACACCCAATACAGGTGTATTTGCGGCGAGGCAATGGCCGACAGGTACGAACGGCATGGCCTTCTCTGCCAAAGGACAGGAGGATGACATGCAAGACACGGCGAGGTTAATGAGATTATTAAGAGAAGCCTTACCACAGCCGGTTGTCCAGAAGAGAAAGAGCCCCGTTACCTAATGCCCCGCAACTCTGAGGAGCCTGTCGGTCGCCCAGACGGGATCACGGTGAACCCCTGGAAGAATGGTAGACAGTTGGTGTGGGACTACACTTGCGTTTCAACTTTAGCCAATGTCTATGTTGACTTCAGTGCCGCACAGGCAGGTGCTGCTGCTAACCGCCGGAAAGCGGCCAAGTCGCGTAAATACACAGACCTTGATCACCACTACAATTTTGTCTCCATTGCCTCAAAGACACCTCGTGCCTGGGGTAAAAGTGCTGCTAGTTTTTTGAAGGAGTTGGGGTACAGGCTAATTGAAACAACTAGAGACCCTAGAGCAGCCAGTTTTCTCTTTCAGCGCCTTAGTGTGGCGATCCAGAGAGGAAATGCTCACTGCATCCAAAGTTCTTGCCTACCATCTGAGGAGCTGGAGGAGCTCTACAACTTGTTGACAAGTAGCCGTGTACCCTGCATGTAACCAATGTTGTAACTCTTTTTGTGTAATGAAATTTTAAAATAAAGTTAGATATATATACACACATACTAAAAGAATAGGGGTGGTAGGAGAAGAAAATATTAAAGTGTTCAGTGAGAATCCACAAGGTCTTCTCTGAGTACTATTTATTTTCTTCTCCGAAGCCATGGGTCCCTACACTTGCACCAGAGGTGGTACCCCTTCTGGTACCACCTCTGGTACAGGTGGTACATATATACCACCTGCACCAGAGGTGGTAGGTGGTAGAGATTATATATATATATATATATATATATATATATATATATATATATATATATATATATATATATATATATAGCGATGTAGCGGGGATACAGGACCCCCACTACACTACACGGAATGCGACACGAAATGGGGTGCCATGGCAGACCCAGCACTCAGACCAGCCATGCCGAAAGCCAAGAAACAATCCAGTTGGGACAGCCCCATTGCAGACAAAGAAGCCACAGCTTTGCTGGAGGCAGCAACAACCCCCAGTGATCGTGCACGCCTCACAGCTGTGCAGGCTCCCCATGCAGGGGACTTCCTTTTGGCAGTTCCTATGTCTGCGACAGGCACACGTCTTGATCCGCAGGAGCTCCGTATTGCAGTCGCTCTCCGTCTTGCTGCCCCTATCCACACTGTTCATAGGTGTATTTGCGGTGAGGCAGATGCTGACGAATATGGATTGCATGGCCTGCACTGTGGAAAATCTGGTGGTTGGCACACTAGACACGACGAAGTCAACGACATCATTGAAAGAAGCCTTGCCTCTGCTCAGTGTCCAGTGGAGAGAGAGCCCCGCAACCTTCTGAACCGACCAGACGGAATCACTCTGCGTCCGTGGAAGGGTGGCAGACAGTTGGCATGGGACTATACTAGCGTATCCACTCTGGCAGCCACATACATCAACCTCTCAGCCGGCACAGCAGGAGCCGCGGCGACACACAGAGAAAGAGACAAGTCAGCCAAGTACAGGCAATTAGATCATCGGTACAACTTCGTTTCAATAGGGTCTGAGACCCTAGGCCCATGGGGAGAGAGTGCAAAAAGGTTTCTTAACGATCTTGGTTCCAAGCTCATTGACACCACAAGAGACCCTAGAGCGGCAAGTTTTCTCTTTCAGCGCCTCAGTGTCGCGATCCAGAGGGGGAATGCTCGCTGCATCCTCGGTTCCTGCCCAACGTCGGAGGAGTTCGAGGAAATCTACAGCCTCTAGGAAGCGAACTTTTTTTTGTGTCCTTTTAATGTTCATTTTTTGTATACAATCAGATATGTAACTGTATAACCTTGCATAATAAAGTGTACACCATAAAAAAGGGGGTGGTAGGAGAAGCGATCACTCTTATGTATTCAGAGTTAAATGGCAAGTTTTTCCCTGAATGCTCTGTGTTCCCTTCTGAGGCTGTGGGTCCCTGTAATTGTACCAGAGGTGGTACCCCCCTATATATATATATATATATATATATATATATATATATATATATATATATATATATATATATATATATTGGTAGCAGTCTTTCTTGTAATCATATGTTGTTGAGAATGACCGAAGGGAAGATTAATGATTCTAACACGAATCTTCTCAATATTTTTTATGTTTTTCTTCACTGCCGAAGTTGAAAAATTAACTCGCCAAAGATCATTTTCTCAATTAATTATTATCTGACGCCTAATGATGCATTTCTCAAGGTAATCTTTTAACTTTCAAAGACAAATTTACAATGCTTTTTATCGAGCTTATTCACTTCGGGTGAGGTGGTTCAAGAATTGATTGAGATGAACAAATGGATGAATCAAAATGGATAATAATAGGCTATTGCATGCATGAACATAAGCAGCTTATATTCTTGCTTGTACTGTCGCTGTGTTGGGTTCGGGTCTTGTAGTGTTACGGCCCCAATGGGACGCAACCGGGTCCTTTTCTGGTGGTACTAAAGTTCTGGTATCCGGGCCCAAGTTAGTAGAGGCTTTCAAGGGGTGAGCTCAGTAATGCAAGTAAAACAGAAGGGGGAAGTACATTAAATACAACAGTCCATCACTTTATCCATATATAATTCTTTTCCCCATCACCATATATATGTAAAACTCTTAAAAGGAAGTATTACTACACTATATGTACATCAACGTCTCTCTCAGTTAATACTACACTATATGTACATCAACGTCTCTCTCAGAAGACACTAAACACTCGGCGAAGCTCAATCGATGCAGCCTTGTACTGTGTTTCCTCATCCGTGGCATTACTCTCCGCAGGTACCGGGAAACAACAATGAGTCTACCCCGGCCACGGGCCAGCCAAACCACAATTCCACTAAGTGCCTCTTCGTGAAGGCCCACAACCACAGTCCTGCCTGTTGCTGGCAGGTACCAATCAGCCTCGCTGTTGGGCCACTTCACTTGCAGATACTAGGGTAGCGGGCCCTAGGCAGGAGCTTCGTAAAACTCGCTGGTTACTCTCCTCTTCGGCACCTCAGTCAGCCGTCTCTTCTATCAGCCAGCCCCGGGTACGGCGAATCCTGTCACTGCCACTCCACAGGCAGACAGTAAAACACTTCACAGTCCTTTTCCGGCGGCGGCTCACTGCTTCCTTAAAGCAGACTGGTGTAGAGACCTTGGCTGCCCTGGGTAGATTGACTGTCTTTGCATCACAGCAGCCCTACGTCGACTCTGTGAATACAGACACGTCATCAGTACACTGGGACACTAGGAAACAATACTTACGGACCCTGACGTGAACGTACACCTTTTCGCTCAATAGATGGTGCTGATTGTCTAAGCGCCACCTCACCTGAGGTCAGCACCGGCTACCTCACGAGCCGACCAGGACAGGAATCTAGCGTCTCTTGCCGGTATATTCCCATCATCACTAGATGGCGTCGTCCATGTTGTGGGGGTTTCGGGAGCGGACTCACAGATGGCGTTGACGTCACTGCTCCATGCTCTGACGATGAATTTGGGTTCGTAACATGAAGTGGGTAAGAATGTAATTATGTGGTAACTAGTTGTTGATTACTGTTCTTGACTTTTTGATGTGGTGAGCCTTAATGATGCCTCCTGTTGTCGAAGTACCTGTTGATAATTTCTGTGTTAAGATTTCTTTGGTGATGGTCTGGTTGTGTGAGGAGCTCATTGATGGAGCCCTCTTGGTTTTGCATTGTTAATCGCCTAGAGAGAGAGAGAGAGAGACATTGTTGTCTTGCCTATATACTGAGATCTTTGGTGCTGACAGTTCCCAAGCGGGCATGTGAAGGCATAGACGACGTTGGTCTCTATTAAGGTTTTCTGTTTAGTGTCTGGAGAGTTCTTCATAAGTAGGTTTGCCGTCTTCTTGTTTTTGTACTAAATTATTAATTGTATCGTCTGATTTGTGTCTGTGGGATAACGTTCCTATCAATAATATCTTTCAGAACACTTTCCTCCGTTTTATGTGCCGTCGAAAAGAAGTTCCTGTAAAACATTCTAATAAGAGGTACAGGTGTTGTGTTAGTTAACTCTTCAGAAGTTGCATGGTCACCTTTATTTTATGACGTCTTCAACATAACCCTTAGAGAAGCCATTATTGACTGGGACCTGTCATACTCTACATAGTTCCTCGTCGACCTGCTTCCAACCAGAGCTGTGAGTGAGAGCTCGGTCAACGTAAACGTTGTCAACACTCCACTTGTAACAGAGGGCCAGAAATGAGTACCTCAGAGTGAGGATGGAGGCGGAGAGACAGTATGAAAATGACATAGCAAGTAAAGCCAAGACCCAACCAAAGCTGCTCCACAGCCACATTAGGAGGAAAACAGCAGTGAAGCAGCAAGTGATGAAATTGAAAAAAAGAGGAGAACAGATACACAGAGAATGACAAGGAGGTGTGTGAAGAACTCGACAAGAGATTGCAGGAGGTCTTCACAATTGAACAAGGAGATGCCCCTGCACTAAATGAGGAGGAGGCAAACCAAGCATCCTTGGAGGAATTTGACCTCACCAGGTCAAAAGGTGCCTGCTGGAGCTTGATGTGACAAAGGCTGTTGGGCCTGACAGAATCTCACCATGGATGCTAAAGGAATGTGCAGAAGCACTATGTGTGCCACTCTCTATGGTATATAACAGGTCACTGGAAACAGGAGACCTACCAGAAAGTTTAAAGGCAGCTAACGTAGTCCCAATGTACAAGAAAGGTGACAGACAAGAGGCACTGAACTACAGGCCAGTTTCCGTAACTTGTATACCATGCAAGGTGATGGAGATCGTGAGGAAAAGGCTTGTTGAGCACCTGGAGGGAAATAACTTTGTAATGCACCACCACCATGGGTTCAGAGATGGTAAAACGTGCCTCACAGGTTTAATAGAATTCTATGACCAGGCAACAAAAATTAGGCCGGAAAGAGAAGGGTGGGCAACTGTATTTTCATGGACTACCAGAAAGCCTTTGACACAGTACCCCATAAAAGGCTGTTTAAAAAAGTTGAGCAACAGGCAGGAGTAAAAGGGAAGGTGCTCCAGTGGATAAGGGAGTACTTAAGCAACAGGAAACAGCGAGTTACGGTGAGGGGTGGAAGAGGCATCAGAGTGGCAAGATGTCACCAGCGGTGTTCCCACAGGGCTCAGTACTTGGACGCATCCTGTTTCTAATATATGTAAACGATCTTCCGGAGGGTATAGACTCGTTCCTCTCAATGTTTGCTGATGATGCAAAAATTATAAGAAGAATTATAACGGATGAAGACAGAGACTACAGGATGACCGGACAAACTCTAGTAATGGTCTAGAAAATGGCTGCTAAAGTTCAAACTCAGGAAAGTGTAAGGTAATGAAATTAGGCGAAGGGAGCAGGAGGCTGAACACAAGGTACCATCTGGGAGGTAAAAATCCTGCAAGAGTCAAATAGAGAGAAAGATCTGGGGGTTGATATCACACCGAACCTGTCCCAGAGGCCAACATCAAAAGGATATCATCAGCGGCATATGCTAGACTGACCAACATGAGAA
>WNGS01066681.1:16877096-16905874 GCA_020271785.1 Procambarus virginalis | reverse complement strand
TCTGTCCTCCATGGACAGGGTTAGAGGGTGTTAAACATATATTCAGGGGTTTATTGAACAATCAACCACAGAAGGTGATTCGGTGCTTTTAAAATGCTAAGCTAACCTACATACGTAAATACATTGATACACAGATTTACGTATGCCTTACATAAAGTGTTCGATGTGTCTTTTTCATAGTATCATTAATATGCATTTACAAAGGTGAAATGTAATTCTCATCAGCTTCCATATATACTTCATACACATACATATACATACACCCACACACATATACGTACATATACATATATACACACACACACATGCATTCACATTCATTTGTCTCTTTTACTCTGAAAGGGTGAGATAGCTGATAGAGAAACTAGTGTGCAATTAAGCAATTAATCACTGAAGGTGATTAAGGTGCTTTTACAAGCTCAGGTTATATAGTTACATCACATACATACATTGTATAATTGATACATTACATGGTCAATCTTGGGTTCAAGTCCAATATATCATCAAGTGCTCCAGTACTCATATAGTAATTACACAGTTCAGCATACCTTAGCCCAGGAGGGCGAAAGTCAGTCAATATGGGACATTCTACAATATAATGTTCAAGAGAGTGCATGTTTTCTCTTTCACAAAGTTGACACGTTGTGTACTCGACATTTGGGTTTTGAGAAAGCTGCCAGATATGTCTATATCCCAGGCGTATTCTGGCCACTATAACATCACATTGCCGGGTTCTTGTTCTATTAGTCCCATATGTGAATGTCTCCTCACGATATCTATCATAATATTTAATGCTACAACTTTCAGGTCTTTGTGAATTTGTTAGATCGGTGAGATCTTCATTAGATATTTGTTTAAGTATTCTCTTTGTCACTGCTAATGAAACACCTATATCAATTTCTACCACTGGTTTTCTACAGGCTGTCTTTGGAAGCATATCAACAGTGTCATGCCTTGAGATGCCAACATGTGATGGTATCCATAGGAATTAAATTTCAAATCTGTTTTCTTTAGCAGCTAAAACATTCATTCGTATATCACTGACTATTTTCTGGGTGTCACTACTATGTGCGTTCAATGCCAGGAGTGCACTCTGCGAGTCACAGTATACAAGTCCACTGCCTTTGTCTTTTAAAAATTCAGTGGCAAGGTATATGCCTGCAAGTTCGGTTTGAGTTTTACTTGCCCAGTCTTTGACGCGCTTCATTGCTGTATGTACGAGAGAAGATTATTCAAATATATTGCATGCACATCCGGTACATCGTCCACCTTCTTCTACAGAGCCGTCGGTATAGCACTGATACACATCGTTACCCATACTCTGAGTACTGTCAGTGATGCTTTTCAGTGTTAACTGTTTTAATAATGTAGAGTGCACACTATCTTTCTTGGGCGCATTTACAAAATCAACTGATAGATCCCAGTTATCCCATGGAGTAATTGGTTGATTAATCATTAATTGAGTTGGGTATATATTTAATATTTTGACGGAGTTGGCTACCTTGTAGAACCAAAATACATAATCAGATTTCGTTCTTCTTCTATAGACCTCAGGTGAGTGCAGCATATTAGAAATTGAATGGAAGACAATCTCACTCGTACTCAGGCGTACCTCAGTCAGAGTGATCAGGGGCGTCTCCATACACAGATTACGTAAACAAGAAATTTACTGAGCTAAGGTGAGTAGCTAGTCAGCTAGTGGAATAATTTAACTTACCTGAATTTACAGCAGAGCCACTAATACTAGTGGCCTCGACGAAGATAGAAAGCCGGCGGCTTGTCAAAGGTCCCCCCATTTGCCCTTAAGATCATATAATAATCATATAATAATCGCCTAGATTACAATGGCGTATTTCCTATCAGCTCTGATGTTGTTGCTTAACAGTCCTTCGTAAAATCACATAATCTTACATGCAAGATTGACAATGTCCTGTCACCGTATTAACAAGTCGATCATGCTTCTCCCTCGGCTGTTTAACGGCGGTTTATAAATCGTCAGTGTATTATGTATAAATCTCAGAATGATGCAGCTTCAACAGATAACGAGTTTAGGGATTCCGCCGAGCGTCGAGAGTGTGAAGCTGTTTCTTACTTCGGTTGTATGTGTAGTCAGCTGCTCATAGACATTATAGTTCACGGTATAGCATCACAACCTTGAGCTTCATGTTTTGGTGTTTCACCTTGAAACCAACAAGGTTTCAAGGCATGTTATTATGTCTTTCGTCCCCTGGTGATGTTGTCAAACGAGGGAAGTGACATCAAAGTCAGGTTGAACACCACTTAGTCTTGCCTTAGATATATTTACCTTTGCAAATAGGAACGAAATTATCTACTTAGGAGGGAGACAAAGAGTGTAAGCGATAATGATGCGTAAGCGACGCGGTGAATAGCGTTCAGCAAGTTAACCAGTGCACAAGAGATTCGGTAAAAATGTGAATGAAAATCCAACAGCAAACATGACCCTTAACACCTGTCTAAACCACCTCATATACAAAAAATCTCTATTCATATGAACTAATAAAATGATGAATGATGAATGTGTAAATAAATAAATTACATGTAAAAAACGAAAACATATCTACTTGCCTTACTTTTGAAATAGTAACATACATGTATGTGTGGAGGCGACCCGGCCCTGCTTGCTGACCAACCCACAAGTACACTGTAGTCCTGGTCCATCCTCACCACCATAACACACTCTCAATATACATTCTATGAGAATATGTCCTCGGTCTAAAAACTATTAGGAAGTAACGTTAAAATTAAAAACGCCTTTCCATTATCTGTACGTCCCTTTTTTTCTTTGCTACAAGAATACGTATTCAACGTAAGAAGCACTATTAATTTTTAGTGACTTTAAATATTTTGGTTGCCGTTTCACAGTCCAGCCGCAACAATCAAAATATACTCGGTAATTAATTGAACCATCACATAGTGTTAGTAAAGCTAAACTAATACCTATAGGGGGTAGAAATAGCCTAAGCTACTCTATCCCTTTGAGATATATTTCTTTCTTGTCTCAATAAACATACTTGAACTTGAACTAATACCCATGATTTTTTAAATATAGCTAACTGATGTTATTTAAACAAAAATATTGAAAGGGAATATTTATAAATGAACTATTTTGGCCTGACCTCCTATGCTAAATATTTCCTGTCACTTTTAGAACTTTGAAATATATAGGTTTTCTTTTTAATATTATCCAAAATTAGTGCTGAATTAAAGTATTAAATTCTTCTCTGATATGTGAGGATGACTCAGGTTATGCTGTCCTCAGTGCTTGCATTGTTTGCAATGCTGCTCGCAATCGTGCTTGAAATGTTTAACTTTGGTAGTTGGTATCCGAAGTATGTCAACATGGGAGTCAATCTATGGGGAGTTAGTATTTCTGTGTATTATTTGCATTATAAATATAATGTTCCTCTATAATTTCAATGTGTTATCTAGCTCTTTTTATGGTGGCCTTAAGCCCACCAACCTTGGGAGAGTTATTAATATCACCACAAGATGTTAATGGCTAACTTGTTTAAACACCAAGAAGCAAAATACACTTCTTCGTGTACACTCCTGGATCGTTACCTAGCTTTGTGTTGATTAGTGATTGTCTTATAACGTTTCCTGTTATTGTATTACAAAACAAATGGTACAATGAACAAAAAATTATAAATTTGAAAAGTTTGACCAAACCACACACTAAAAAGTGAAGAGACCGAAATATCGTCGTCTCTTCACCTTCTAGTGTGTGGTTTGGTCAACATTTTTCAGCCACGTTATTGTGACTCCTCGTCTGCATATAGAAAAGTTTGTTATTAATGATGTAAAGTTAATTATTATTTATTCCTCATTCACCATCAGGATGAGTGATGTTTATAGTGTTTGGGAACCGAAACATTTTGAAGATGGACGGAAAGTTTAATTTTATGAAGTTCACTGGAGAACTTGACGACCTCTGAAACTTTAAGACCTCTGGAAACCTGGGGTCCGAGTGGGTCTTACGATGAGGCTCTGTAGGTGTGAGAGTCCCGTAAACTAACATGTAATGAACGACTCAACAGGAGAATCACGCCGAGGAAAGCACCAGGTCAAGGTCTGGTCGGTATTGAGTACTGGTCACCCTGTCCTCTCACTTCATGTGCGGTATGTGTAACTTCGGTGCTATTGATCACAACGTCAAAATTCCGATGCTCTGATGAAGTTAAGTGTACGGCAATATTGATGCTCCTTTGCTCGATGCTTGGCTACAATGGGTTAGATGGCTGGTCTAGTCCTAACTCTTCTAGTTAAGTTAATCCACTTACATTTATGTGTGGAGGTGACCCGGCCCTGCTTGCTGACCAACCCACAAGTAAGCTGTAGTCCTGATCCATCCTCACCACAATGATCCATCCTAACCACAAAAAATTTGACGTTTGTCAAATCGTAATAACGAGGGGGACTATGATTATACATCACCTGAATGTCTGTAACCCTCAGAGGTCCGCCAGTCCCATTCATTGTTCTTCATGAATTCGAGGATCAAATTAAAACAAACTAAGACCTGAGATCCTGCTAAACCAGCAGGATTTGATGAGGGTTCTATTGGTGCCGTAGTTCCTAGTCAAACTGTGTTGAGAACTCCAAAGTTAGGAAGATCAGAGTCTGAGATAATGTCAGGCCATTATCATAATGAGAATTATCATTATCAGTCAGCACACTGGGATAATAACTGTGTGTTTGACCTTCCTGTTAATGTTGTTTGCCCATGAGCAGTTTAACTCATAACTATGGCTATGTGCCACCTGATTGTGAGTGTTCTCTCAGTGCCCTAACTCATTGCTTGTATTGCTTGCAATGGTGATTGAAATATTTAACTTCGATAGTTAGTATGCGAAGTTTGTCAAGATGGGTGTCAATGGATTCGAGTCATCGAAGGGAATCTCAAAATGTCATTAATATGACCCAAGACCTCTGGATGTAATACAATGGTGGATACAGGCTTGCATTACCAGGGGAGGCAGGCTGCCCATCCTCTGGAGAAAAACTAGCTACAGAGTGTGCCGGGAGGGTGTGGAAGAGGATTCCCCCTCCCCAAAGCGTCAGAAGTCCTGACCACAAACGCCCCCCCCTCAGTGACAGTATAGACCTCTGTCAGGACGCTGGCACACTAAGGCTCATGCCACTGCCACGAGGGAGAACAGGTGTCAAAACCTATGGGAGCTCAGTATGAAAGCGCAGGAACGCCTCAGGCCTTCTGATAGGCCAAGAAGGGATGACGTAACAGCATCTTTGAGGGCCCATGTGGCGCGCAGTGTATTCATTCGCGGCACAGATTCGAAAAGTGAACCAGTTACTCCCCAGAGCTCAGGGAAACCCGGTTTTACTTACATCTGGTGGCACAGTATTTTTATTTATTTATTTATTTAAATATAGAAGTGTTCCTACATTCTTGTATAGCCACTAGCACGCATAGCATTTCGGGCAAGGCGTTAATCCTAATTTTCCCTGGAATACAACCAGCTAAATTGTTAAACAACCAGGTACCCATTTTTCTGCTCGGTAAACAGAGGTTACAGTTAAGGATTGGAGCAAAGTAAATCCTCCCCCGACTAGGATACGAACCCAGGAAAAAGCGCTCGCGAAACGCCAGGCGAGTGTCTTACCACTACGCCACGGAGATTGCTTTCTGCCCCGGCGAAACAAGCCAAGTACCGGATCCTTGATCAACCTCCAGGGAGTAGCTGGATTTATTTAGTACTGGAAGTAGGATTTAACGACACTAACGACGGTTCCGGAGACACTAGGGCCACGTGTGTCGTCCTCATAGACTATCAGTGTTAAGATCGCTAAGTAAGAAGCCCGGTGCAACATTCGGAATTTTTTTTTTTGAGTAAACAGCTGGAGGAAAAAACTGTGTATCGCGTGAGTTTATATTTTGAATGAAAGTGATAATACTCAGTGTCAAGTGTGTGAGTCTAATTAATGAAGTGATTGTCCAATCATCAGTGGCACAATCAAGTGTGAGAATAACGAAGCCGGTGAGTGTTTAGCTCTAGTGGTAGTCGCCAGAGTAAGATGAGAGATTTTTTTTTATTTATATAAATAAACAAATACAAGAACGCACAAAACAACGAAAACTTGAACATATCAAGTACATCAAAGAAAGAACAGTACACAGGAACAAAAATTCTGTACACTAAACGCAATGACAGTAACCGCAAAACAAACACAAGCGGTGAGTAAGGAAAACTGCATTGAATCAATGAGCTAAACAGTACATGGAAATAAGAGCAAAAACAGTACATGGAAACAATAGGCTAAACAGTACATATCTACATAGCAACACAGAACATAGCAAAGACAAATACATGAAAAATAAAAAATACATAAAACAGACACAGACGTGGATATAAAACCACGTGCACAAAACCACACCAACCACACACACACACAGGAACAAAGGAGCATAGGACCATACACCCGCTACCAAGGTATACTACATACACAAAACGAGAAGAAATTATGTACACACACAAAAAACACACCCCAAACAAACAAGACAAACACACACATACCACCCACACCACACAGCACCCATGCACGCAAAAGAATGGGTCACAGGCCAATGCGAAACACGGCCACAAATAGAACAGTAGAAAACAGTACAGCAGAAAACCCAGGCCCACGCAGGAGCCAAAACCTCCTTCAAACCCACACACCCACACGCATACGGACACAACCGGCACCCGGAGGCACTGAAACACACCACACACACACACAGGAGAAGCAACATCACACACACACGGGAGCAGCAGCATCACAAGGGGGGGGGGGAGACACAGAATTACACTTAACCCCGCCAAGGAGGCCACAAGAAACGGGAAGGGAGCGCAAAGCAAACCCCGAAACCACCCCAACCCCTCCAGACCCACACAAACACCCAAACCCCACCCAAGATGAGAATATCACCTGCCCACCAAGGCACCCACCACGAACATAGGCAACCGTGAACCACCGACCAAACTCTTCCGGAAAAGCGCGCTGCAACCACTACCAGGTAAACCGCATGCACCCCCGCAAAAAGCCTAAAATTCGGGTAACCCCAAAACCTCCCTCCTCCCAACCCACACACAAAACACATAATCTGCAACCAAAGCACATAACGTATTACGTACCCGCCGCGAATAACCCGGAAAATACAAAAACAAAAACCGCAAAACATCACCCCGACAACCCGGACCACAAAACACCTCCAGGACCTCCCGAAACCAGTCCACCAACCCCTGCAACCGGACACAAAAATAAAATACATGCACATGCGATTCACTTAAGCCACAATGAACACACGTCTCAGTATGACGCAAGCCAAGCATACACAACCGCTCATTCGTCGCCAGCGACAAATGCAGAAACCGAAACAGCAATTCACGCTGCTGGGGCGCCAAGAACCGTGCCCCCAAACACGACCAGATACCACCCCAATCCCAACACGGAATAAGCCCTCCACTCGAGGCCGCACCCGGGGCAACAACACCCCATACACAGCCTTGCACGAGAAGAACAGAAACCCAGGATGGGGGCAGAGCTCCCGAAGAATCCCCACGGCCCAAGAATAAACAGGGGGGGGAGTAAACAAGGTCACCTCCCGACAAACCCCCAAATCAACCAAATAACTGAAGCGAAGCGAGCAGAAAAAAACACCCAGCGAATTCAACCCTCCACCGAGAACCAGCCCCTGACGCAACGAGACCCAGAAGAGGGCCTTGGCCTTTGTGAAGACGTCAGGAATGCCAACACCTGCCTCTCTCACCCCTAACACCAACGTTGAACTGCGCACCGGTTGATAACGCCCACACCATACATATCTGTACACCATACACTCTAAATCCAAGGCCTTCCGACGATCCAACGGGAAACACCGAGCCACAAACCAGACACGCGACAAGACCTTACACGCAACAAGCAGTCTCCGCTGATAAATCGTCAAAGGACGATGCGATGAGAGGCCAACCGCAACCCCAACCGATCGAGAGACAGCACCTCAATTCCCCTCCAAGGACCGGTCATAGGAGGCAAACCAAGTAATCCCCAGAACCCGAATCGAGGAGACCACCGGAAACCACGACCTATCCCACACCAGGCTGGAGGCCCACACACCGATCCCCATCAACCCCGACTTCGCCCGATTAAGAACGGCCCCCGTGGCGGACTCAAACCGCAGCAGAACGTCTTGGACAGCTCCAACAGAACCCTCCGAAGCTACCCGCAAATGGGTAGCCGAAGACCGGACGGCAGACAAGGAGGCACAATCAAGGAACACGCTTTCACCGCCCGAAAGAGAGGTTTCTGAAAAATCACATACAAAAGCATTGATATGGGACACCCCTGACGAACGGAACGGCAAATAGGAAAAAAGGAACTAAAAAAAACATTCACACAAACGCGACTGTGACTCCGGACATACAACAAACGGACCCAACCCACAAATACCGCTGGAAACCCAAGCCGCTCCATAGCACTAAAAACAAACTCCAAAGACACCCGATGGAAGGCCTTTGACCAGTCCAAGCTGATCATAGCATCCGAAAGCCGATACTCAGACGCATAGAGAAGCACGTCACGAAATAAAGCATTGCAATGCATCAGGGCACGGCCAGGCACACTACAAAACTACTCCATAGAGACCACCGACGCAACGACACCGCGACAGCGACGCGNGCTGGAGCTGAACCTGACGTCCCTGGAAAGCAGAAGAGTAAGGGGAGTCATGATAACCACCTACAAAATTCTCAGGGGAATTGACAGGGTGGACAAAGGCAATCTCTTCAGCACGGGTGGGACACGAACAAGGGGCCACAGGTGGAAACTTAGTACCCAGATGAGCCACAGAGACGTTAGAAAGAATTTTTTCAGTGTCAGAGTAGTTAATAAATGGAATGCACTAAGCAGTGATGTGGTGGAGGCTGACTCCATACACAGTTTCAAATGTAGATATGATAAAGCCCAGTAGGCTCAGGAATCTGTACACCAATTGACAGTTGAGAGGCGGGACCAAATAGACAAAGCTCAACCCCCGCAAGCACAATTAGGTGAGTACAATTAGGTGAGTACCTGTCCAGGCAGTCACAGTTACCATTAAGGCACATTCCAATGTTCGTTTCCTTAGCATAGACTGCAGTGTGGAAGTCTCCATTCCTTTCCGCGACTGTTACATCTAGAAACGGCAGCTTCTCATCACTCTCCATCTCGTAAGTGAAACTTAACACCGAATTTTGCTCGAATGCCTCCTTCAACTGCTGGAAACGTCCGCCATCAGGTACCTGCATAAATTTTTCGTCAACATGCCTGCAGTATATGGTAGGTTTTAAGATCATGCCCACTAATACCCTTTACTCTATGGTACCCATGTAAAAATTCGCAAACAGGACAATTATGGGAGAACCCTTGGCATCCCCAACCACTTGTTTATACATGTGCCCATCAGGACTCAAGAAAGGGGCCTCTTTAGTGCAAGCTTCGAGTAGCTTCCCCAATATGCTCTCTGGCATGTCTAGAAGGGTACAAGCCAGATCACAATACACTCCATCATCATCCTGGTTGTTTCGTCAACAGGCACGTTGGTAAACAGCGACTCCACATCCAGAGAGGCTCTCATCCCCGTGGCCCTTGCTCCCTGCAATAAGTCAACACTTTCCTTTGGAGACTTCAGGCTAAAAGCACAAGGCACATAAGGAGTCAGCAGGCAGTTGAGTCGCTTGGCCAGTCAGTATGTGGGTGTGGCTATCTGGCTGATGATTGCCCGAAGTGGGTTTTCCAGGTTTGTGGGTCTTGGCATCCCCATATGCATAACCAGGTGTGTATTCACCGGTAACCTTTGACAGATGGAGTCCAGATTTCGTGGCGTTCACAGTTTCAATCAATCTGTTTACCTTCGTTGTCAGTTTTGCTGTAGTGTCCCTCGTGACCCTTTGGAATTTAGTTTGGTCAGAGAGGATGAGGTTAATTTTTGCCAGATATTTTTATTTAAGAATAACGTATATTGGCGACTTGTCACCTCTCCTGACGACTATCTCCCTATTCTCACGAAGGCTCTTAGCTGCTGCTTTTAACTCGGGGGACAGTATGGTGTTTCTGTAATTACCTCAAATGTTTCCTCCTTCCGCAATAAGTTCCGCTTGCAAGGTGTCCTTAGGGGTAACCACCTTTTGTGTCTCCGGGTTGAATATGTCGTCCACTAGGAATTCCAACTCCACTTCCTGGGCCATCTCACGTTGTCTAGATATAACGTCATCAAGGCTCCATCAAGGAGCATATAATCTCCTCACACAACAAGACCATCACCAGAAAAATCTTAAGAAGCAACACAGAAATTTTCGACAGGTACAACTACAATAGGAGACTCGACAACAGCGAGGCCCTACACATCAAAAAGTCAAAACCAGAAATCAACAGCCAATTAAGACGTAATTACATACTATCCACCTCAAAACCCGAACGAACACAGAAACAGAAGAAGCAAGAACAAATTTTATAATCAATCGTTTTATTATCATGTCCACAAAGCGAAACCAGAAATTAGAAACTCATTTCTGGTACCTTATGCGGTGGGACTTGAAAAACTTTCCCCAGTTTTTAAAAACCTTAATATCAATTTGGTGTTCACTAATAGTACGATCAAGTCCAATTTAATATAACTTCCTTGGTAAAGCAGGTTGTGTGTATTCGATTCCATGCAATGATTGTGAGTCTGAGTACCTTGGACGAACAGGAAACTCCTTACAATTGAGTTTGTCCTAACATGCTTATAGTATTATTACTGCCCAAACGTCTAGTGCATTGTATCTACACACGAGTTTGTGCTACTACACTATTAATTGGGACGGGGCGAAAAGCATTACCAATTGCAAGGGTTTTGTGGAACGAAATTTGATTGAGTCTGTCCTAATCAGTGTCCAAATCCAATCGATTTTAGTACTGGTATGTACAAACTTGACCCAGTTTTAAGTTACAATATTACACAACAGTTAAATAAATAACTCTGATAAAGAGGGTTAGAATGTCTCATTACGCCTTAATCTGCTTGACCATCACGGCCGGACATAAGTAAATAATAGCCGAAGCTACCTGAACCACTTCCCCACCAGCACTCGGATGGTAATCTTGGGCATAGCATTTTATCAAATCACCTCATTCTTTGGGGCACACATGAGGAACACAAATGCGAACAAGCCTGAATGGTCTCCAGGACTATATGCGACTGAAAACTCACACCCCAGAAGTGACTCGAACCATACTGCCAGGAGCAACGCAACTGGTATCTGCAGGACGCCTTAATCCGCTTGACCATCACGGCCGGACATTAGGAATTGATAGCCGAAGCTATTTGAACCACTTCCCCGCCAGCACTCGGATGGTAATCTTGGGCATAGCATTTTATCAAATCACCTCATTCTTTGGGGCACACATGAGGAACACAAATGCGAACAAGCCTGAATGGTCCCCAGGACTATATGCGACTGAAAACTCACACCCCAGAAGTGACTCGAACCCATACTGCCAGGAGCAACGCAACTGGTATCTACAGGACGCCTTAATCCGCTTGACCATCACGACCAGACATAAGGAAGTGATAGCCGAAGCTATTTGAACCACTTCCCCGCCAGCACTCGGATGGTAATCTTGGTCATAGCATTTTATCAAATCACCTCATTCTTCGGGACACACGTGAGGAACACAAATGTGAACAAGCCTGAATGGTCCCCAGGACTATATGCGACTGAAAACTCACACCCCAGAAGTGACTCGAACCCATACTGCCAGGAGCAACGCAACTGGTATCTACAGGGCGCCTTAATATATACATATATATTAGTATATTTTGGTAGCAATCTTTCCTGTAGACATATATTATTAAATATGACCGAAAAAGTAAGATTAATAATTCTAACACGAATTTTCTCAATATTTCTTATGTTTCTTTTCACTGTTGATGGTAATTGAAAATCAGTTCTCCGAAATTCATTTTTATTTCTAGTCTGATGCGACACTTGAACGCGTTTCGTAATAACTTATTACATTTTCAAAGACTTTTAGTTTACACACACACAACACTAACCTGCAAACACTAAACAGAGTTTCTTACTTATGCTATGATTTAAACAGCTTTCATTTTATACCCTCATTTTTGGGTGAGGTGATATGTTACAACATTTTTGGATGAGGTGAACAAAAACTTTCAACACAGGACAGAATACGAAGCAATGGGTATTAATTGGGTAAATTGAAGGTAAGAATGGAAGTAACTGCAGAGGGCCTATTGGCCCATATTTATTGATGCTTCTATATTCGAGCGGAGTCTTGAAGTGGGTAGAATATAGTTGTGCATTAATTGGCTGTTGATTGCTGGTGTTGACTTCTTGATGTGTAGTGCCTCGCAGATGTCAACCGCCTGCTATCGCTGTATCTATCGATGATTTCTTTGTTGTTTGCTAAGATTTCTCTGGTGATGGTCTGGTTGTGGGAAGAGATTATATGTTCCTTAATGGAGCCCTGTTGCTTATGCATTGTTAATTGCCTGGAAAGAGATGTTGTTGTCTTGCCTATATACTGAGTTCTTTAAGGCTTACAGTCCCCAAGTGGGCATTTGAAGGCATAGACGACGTTGGTCTCTTTTAAAGCGTTCTGCTTTGTGTCTGGAGAGTTTTTCATGAGTAGGCTTGCCGTTTTTTTGGTTTTATAGTAATTCGTCAATTGTATCTTCTGATTTTTGTCTGTAGGGATAACGTTTCTATTAACAATATCTTTCAGAACCCTTTCCTCCGTTTTATGAGCTGTGGAAAAGAAGTTCCTGTAAAATAGTCTAATAGGGGGGTATAGGTGTTGGTTTAAATGTCTCTTCAGAGGTTGCATGGCGCTTCACCTTCTATTCTTATGATGTCTTCAACGAAACCATTGGAGAAACCGTTGTTGACTAGGACCTGCCTTACCCTACAGAGTTCTTCATCGACTTGCTTCCATCCCGAGCTGTGGCTGAGAGCACGGTCGACATAAGCGTTAACAACACTCCTCTTGTACCTGTCTGGGCAGTCACTGTTGGCATTTAGGCACATTCCTATGTTTGTTTCCTTAGTGTTGACTGCAGTGTGGAAACCTCCGCTCCATTCGTTGACTGTTACATCTAGAAAGGGCAGCTTCCCATCCTTCTCCATCTCGTAAGTGAAACGCAACACAGAATTCTGCTCAAATGCCTCCTTCAACTCCTGCAGATGTCTGACATCTGGTACCTGTGTAAAATTGTCATCAACATACCTGGTATATGGCCGGTTTCAAGTTCATGTCGACTAAGACCTTTTGCTCGATGGTACCCATGTAGAAGTTCGCAAACAGGACACCTAGGGGAGAACCCATGGCGACCCTATCTACTTGCTTATACATGTGCCCATCCGGGCTTAAGAAGGGTGCCTCTTTAGTACAAGCTTGGAGTAGTTTCCTTAGGATGTTTTCTGGTGTGTCAAGAGGAGTACAGGTCGGATCACGATACACTCTGTCCGCTATCAGCCCGATTGTTTCATCCACAGGTACGTTGGTAAACAGTAATTCTGCGTCCAACGAGGCTCTTATCCCTGTGGCCCGTGTTCCCCGCAGTAAGTCAACAAATTCCTTTGGAGACTTCAGGCTGAAGGCGCAAGGTACATAAGGAGTCAGCAAGTCGTTGAGTCGCTTAGCCAATCTGTACGTGGGTGTGGGTATCTGGCTGATGATTGGCCGAAGTGGGTTTCCAGGCTTATGTGTCTTGACCTTTCCATACGCATATCCAGGTTTATATTCCCCAATAATCTTTGGCAGGTGGAGTCCGGATTTCTTGGCTTTCACAGTTTCGCTCAATTTGTTGACCTTTGCTTTCAATTCGGCTGTAGTGTCCTTCGTTACCCTTTGGAATTTAATTTGGTCAGAGAGAATGAGGTTCATTTTCGCCAGATATTCGTCTTTTTTAAGAATGACGTATATTGGCGACTTGTCACCTCTCCTGACAACTGTCTCCTTGTTCTTACGAAGGCTCTTAGCTGCCACTTTGATACCCATTTTAATACCCATTGTTTCGTGTTCTATCCTGTGTTGAAAGTTTTGTTCACCTCATTTAAAACTGTTGTAACACATCACCTCACCCAGAATGCGGGAATAAAATGAAAGCTGTTTAAATCATAGCATAAGTGGGAAACTCTGTTTAGTGTTTGCAGGTTATAGTTGTGTGTGTGTAAACTAAAAGTTTTTGAAAATGTAATAAGTTATTATTAAACGCTTTCAAGTGTTGCGTCAGATTAGAAATAAAAATGAATTTCGGAGAATTGATTTTTCAATTACCATCGACAGTGAAAAGAAACATAAGAAATATTGAGAAAATTCGTGTTAAAATTATTAATCTTACTTTTCGGTCATATTTAATAATATAAGTTTACAAGAAAGACTGCTTCCAAAATATACTAATGTATAAATATATATATATATATATATATATATATATATATATATATATATATATATATATATATATATATATTTATATGGAAGGGAGTACCACCTCTGGCTGGAAGAAGGGGGACCCATAGCCTCGGAGGAAATCACACATAACGCATTGGAGGGAATGTAGGTCCCCTCTAATACAGTTTCTGTGTGCTTTTCTCCTACCACCCCCTTCCTTTTTTTTTTCTTATGCTTTATTGTGTATTTAAAGGTTACAAAACATACAAGACAAATGCCTAAAGGTTATGGATCTCTTGAAGCTCCTCCGCTTCCGGACAGGAACCGAGGACGCAGCAAGCATTTCCCCTCTGGATCGCCACACTGAGGCGCTGAAACAAAAAACTGCAAGCCCTTGGGTCTCTGGTGACGTCGATGAGCTAGGAACCCAATTCCTTGAGAAATCCCAAGGCACTCATGCCCCAGGGGCCATGCGTCTCAGACGCTATGGGAACAAAGAGGTATTGACCTGCCAGTCGCCTGTATTTGAGAGATTTTGCCGTTTCCCTGTGGTTGGCTGCCCCACCTGCTTGATCAGCTCCGAAGTGTACATAGGTGTCAGCCAGGGTGGATACACATGTGTAGTCCCATACCAACTGTCTACCCTCCTTCCATGAGTATATGGTGATGCCATCAGGGCGAAGTGCGGAGAAATCCGGGTTTTGGACCCCTAGGATGCGACGTTCTTTCTCCGCTGGGCACTTAGCTGAGACGAGGCTTCTCTTGATGATGTCATTGACCTCGTTGTGTCTTGCATGCCAGCCCTTTGTGCTTCCGCAATGCAACCCATGCAGTCCGTATTGGTCTGCTTCCACCCTGTTGCAAATACACTTGTATTCAGTGTGAATTGGGGCACCAAGGCGGAGGGCCACTGCTACACGAAGGGATTCTGGATCTAGGCGCGTGCCCATTGTTGACATGGGTACTGCCAGGAGGAAGTCTCCTGCATGGGGGGCACGCACTGCTCTGAGGCGGGCTTTCTCCTTGTCTGATGTTGCGGCGCTGAGCATAGCATCAGCTACTAGCATCAGCTTCAGCTAGCATCAGCTAGCATAGCATCAGCATCAGCAGCATCAGCGCATCAGCTAGCATCAGCTAGCATAGCATCAGCTAGCATCAGCTAGCATCAGCTACTAATATAATATATATATATATATATATATATATATATATATATATAATATATATATATATATGTATAACTGAAAACTCACACCCCAGAAGTGACTCGAACCCATACTGCCAGGAGCACTCTGCATCTGGTGTACAGGACACCTTAACCACTCGACCAACACAACCGGACAAAGGAGAATGGTAGTCGAGGCCATTTCCCCATTCCCCTGCCAGCACTCTGATGGTAATCTTGGGCATGGTATTTTATCAAATCACCTCATTCTTTTGGGCACACGTGAGGAACACAAATGCGAACAAGCCTGAATGGTCTCCATGCATATATGCAACTTAAAACTCACACCCCAGAAGTGACTCGGACCCTTCTGAGTTCTGTTGGTCAAGTGGTTAAGGTGTCCTGTACGCCAGATGCAGAGTGCTCCTGGCAGTATGGGTTCGAGTCACTTCTGGGGTGTGAGTTTTCAACTGCATATATGCTGGAGACCGTTCAGGCTTCATATATTATATATATATATATATATATATATATATATATATATATATATATATACATATATATATATATATATATATATATATATATATATATATATATATATATATATATATATATATATATAATGTAAGTTTAGGTGTTTGTGAGTACGAGGAGAGAAAAGTAAAGTGGTGTGTTTTGGGATGCTCACTCAATCATAATTAGTAGATAGCAGGAAGTTTTAACATTAACTAATGTATGGTGCGTAATACACTTTTATGTTAAGTCTTCACACGAGAGACCTCATTATAGTCACATATGGTGGGATGTGGCAACTTGTTTTAGCTTTCCCCTATACGCACTTGTTAAGAACTCCATTACATCAGTCGTCCACTCAGGCATCCTAGTTCCCTAATCCACTGAAAAAAATCATTACAAATATTAGTTCTCCAGCTTGATAGTCTGAGTATGGGTAAAAAACGTATCTGAAACACACCTTATAACTACTATTGTCATTATTGCTGGGAAGTGCAGGGATGACGTGTGTGTGACATTAATGTCACACACACATTAATTAATGACATTAATTAATGTGTGGCATTAATGACGAGAGTAACATTGCAATGGAAGTGAGTTGTATCGCCAGAGTTGAGTGGGAAGTGGACGAGGGGAGATGCGCGAGCAGAGATTCGTGGAATTGTGGCACTCTCCAAGTGCCACAATTCTCTCTGTTGCTTAAGTCAAACTTTCGGTAATGTTTATTTACGATTGCACGAACACTTCTATTAACTTACGTACATAGTAAATAAGGATATTCTACACCCATAAGTAATGATGCTAATACATTATGTACCAATGAGTTATTAACTATGGGTCTAGTAATGAAAATGTTATATTGCCAAGTATATTATTATGTGTAGCACTGTTTATTAGAACATTGTGTAACGAATTTGCAATTGCTATTTATGAGTTAGATGAGGATGACTCGAGTTATGCGATTACATTATTGATGGAAAAGATCACTGACAATTTTCTAGATTTTGTGTTGTGTAAAGTATATTGCTGCTTGATTTGTCACCAATCAACTCTCAAAAGGAGCCGCAGCAGCACAGGTGAGGGAGCGTCCTCCGCGGCCTCACGCGCCACCGGTCGACCCCTCTCTTATTATATTACCCAACCACTTGGGCTGGACGGTAGAGCGACGGTATCGCTTTATTCAGGTCGGCGTTCAATCCCCGACCATCCAAGTGGTTGGGCACCATTCCTTAAATCCCATCCCAAATCCTTATACTGACCCCTTCCCAGTGATATATAGTCGAAAGGGCTTGGCACTTTCTCCTGATAGTTCCGTCCCGTTTATTTGTCACAGCAGAGCTGGAGTTCTCGCCTGCTACGATAAATTACATCTGTTACAGCCTATTGTCCTACATGAAAGTCCTGCATTAACATTCTCATCAGTTCTAAACTTATTTATTCCTTATTATGTACAGTGCCACAAAACTGCTCTCTAACCTCTAACACGATAATCCGCCTTAGAATACATGAGGGGAAGATTTTGTTGATCAAATCAAAATTTACTACTATCCTGGAAGTGGTGTAAATATATCAGAAACAATTTATATCATATTTCCCATCTTCATCAATATTTTATAACAAGAGTATACATACGTTAAGTGGGCAGAAACCCAAGGCATTTTCATAAAATATTGGTTTTAAACTGAGGGTGATAAAGGCTTGATCACTCGCTTATGTAAACATACTTTTAGCGTTCTGGCTCTGCAATGAATAAGTTATGTACAACCATTAGTATTATTCATCAACCACATGAATGAATGAACAGGAATATAAATAACTATAACCGAAAAGGTTGCACATATGGAGATAATAACACAATGCGTTAGCTTCTACAAAGTTCATGCAACTCCCTGCATTATATTGATAACTTCAAAGGACTTGTACTACTTCGGTTTGACTAAATGCTGTAAGAAATCATGAATGGAGAGACCTGTCATATTACATTTAATTTAATCAAAACTTCTAGTTTTTTACATGAAACTAAATGCAAGTAATGTTAGCAGGCAAAGTGACTGAAATGACAACAAAACTAAAAAATAAATATTGACATTCCAAATTATGATGATAATTGTATTAACAAACCAATCTAACTGACTGTGAATTGAATTATTATTATAATTATTTTATTATTATTATTTTCTACCACAGACGTGGCCACATATTTACAATGCTAATCAGCATATATACATTTTCTTCTGTCCTCCATGGACAGGGTTAGAGATGTGTTAAACATATAGTTCAAGGGTTTATTGAACAATCAACCACAGAAGGTGATTCGGTGCTTTTAAAATGCTAAGCTAACCTACATACGTAAATACATAGATACACAGATTTACGTATGCCCTACATAAAGTGTTCGATGTGTCTTTTACATAGTGTCATTAATGTGCATTTACAAAGGTGAAATGTAATTCTCATCAGCTTCCATATATACTTTATACACATACATATACATACACCCACACACATATACGTACATATACATACACACACACACACACACACACACACACACACACACACACACACACACACACACACACACATGCATTCACATACATTTGTCTCTTTTACTCTGAAAGGGTGAGATAGCTGATAGAGAAACTAGTGTGCAATTAAGCAATTAATCACTGAAGGTGATTAAGGTGCTTTTACAAGCTCAGGTTATATAGTTACATCACAAACATACATTGTATAACTGATACATTACATGGTCAATCTTGGGTTCAAGTCCAATATATCATCAAGTGCTCCAGTACTCATATAGTAATTACACAGTTCAGCATACCTTAGCCCAGGAGGGCGAAAGTCAGTCAATATGGGACATTCTACAATATAATGTTCAAGAGAGTGCATGTTTTCTCTTTCACAAAGTTGACACATTGTGTACTCGACATTTGGGTTTTGAGAAAGCTGCCAGATACGTCTATATCCCAGGCGTATTCTGGCCACTATAACATCACATTGCCGGGTTCTTGTTCTATTAGTCCCATATGTGAATGTCTCCTCACGATATCTATCATAATATTTAATACTACAACTTTCAGGTCTTTGTGAATTTGTTAGGTCGGTGAGATCTTCATTAGATATTTGTTTAAGTATCCTCTTTGTCTCTGCTAATGAAAAACCCATATCAATTTCTACCACTGGTTTTCTACAGGCTGTCTTTGCAAGCATATCAACAGTGTCATGCCTTGAGATGCCAACATGTGATGGTATCCATAGGAATTTAATTTCAAATCTGTTTTCTTTAGCAGCTAAAACATTCATTCGAATATCACTGACTATTTTCTGGGTGTCACTACTATGTGCGTTCAATGCCAGGAGTGCACTCTGCGAGTCACAGTATATAAGTCCACTGCCTTTGTCTTTTAAAAATTCAGTGGCAAGGTATATGCCTGCAAGTTCGGTTTGAGTTGTACTTGCCCAGTCATTGACGCGCTTCATTGCTGTATGTACGAGAGAAGATTGTTCAAATATATTGCATGCACATCCGGTACATCGTCCACCTTCTTCTACAGAGCCGTCGGTATAGCACTGATACACATCGTTACCCATACTCTGAGTACTCTCAGTGATGCTTTTCAGTGTTAACTGTTTTAATAATGTAGAGTGTACACTATCTTTCTTGGGCGCATTTACAAAATCAACTGATAGATCCCAGTTATCCCATGGAGTAATTGGTTGATTAATCATTAATTGAGTTGGGTACATATTTAATATTTTGATGGAGTTGGCTACCTTGTAGAACCAAAATACATAATCAGATTTCGTTCTTCTTTTATAGACCTCCGGTGAGTGCAGCATATTAGAAATTGAATGGAAGACAATCTCACGCGTACTCAGGCGTACCTCACTCAGAGTGATCAGGGGCGTCTCCATACACAGATTACGTAAACAAGAAATTTACTGAGATAAGGTGAGTAGCTAGTCAGCTAGTGGAATAATTTAACTTACCTAAATTTACAGCAGAGCCACTAATACTAGTGGCCTCGACGAAGATAGAAAGCCGGCGGCTTGTCAAAGGTCCCCCCATTTGCCCTAAAGATCATATAATAATCATATAATAATCACCTAGATTACAATGGCGTATTTCCAATCAGCTCTGATGTTGTTGCTTAACAGTCCTTCGTAAAATCACATAATCTTACATGCAAGATTGACAATGTCCTCTCATCGTATTAACAAGTCGATCATGCTTCTCCCTCGGCTGTTTAACGGCGGTTTATAAATCGTCAGTGTATTATGTATAAATCTCAGAATGATGCAGCTTCAACAGATAACGAGTTTAGGGTTCCGCCGAGCGTCGAGAGTGTGAAGCTGTTTCTTACTTCGGTTGTATGTGTAGTCAGCTGCTCATAGACATTATAGTTCACGGTATAGCATCACAACCTTGAGCTTCATGTTTTGGTGTTTCACCTTGAAACCAACAAGGTTTCAAGGCATGTTATTATGTCTTTCGTCCCCTGGTGATGTTGTCAAACGAGGGAAGTGACATCAAAGTCAGGTTGAACACCACTTAGTCTTGCCTTAGATATATTTACCTTTGCAAATAGGAACGAAATTATCTACTTAGGAGGGAGACAAAGAGTGTAAGCGATAATGATGCGTAAGCGACGCGGTGAATAGCGTTCAGCAAGTTAACCAGTGCACAAGAGATTCGGTAAAAATGTGAATGAAAATCCAACAGCAAACATGACCCTTAACACCTGTCTAAACCACCTCATATACAAAAAAATCTATTCATATGAACTAATAAAATGATGAATGATGAATGTGTAAATAAATAAATTACATGTAAAAAACGAAAACATATCTACTTGCCTTACTTTTGAAATAGTAACATACATGTATGTGTGGAGGCGACCCGGCCCTGCTTGCTGACCAACCCACAAGTACACTGTAGTCCTGGTCCATCCTCACCACCATAACACACTCTCAATATACATTCTATGAGAATATGTCCTCGGTCTAAAAACTATTAGGAAGTAACGTTAAAATTAAAAACGCCTTTCCATTATCTGTACGTCCCTTTTTTTTCTTTGCTACAAGAATACGTATTCAACGTAAGAAGCACTATTAATTTTTAGTGACTTTAAATATTTTGGTTGCCGTTTCACAGTCCAGCCCCAACAATCAAAATATACTCGGTAATTAATTGAACCATCACATAGTGTTAGTAAAGCTAAACTAATACCTATAGGGGGTAGAAATAGCCTAAGCTACTCTATCCCTTTGAGATATATTTCTTTCTTGTCTCAATAAACATACTTGAACTTGAACTAATACCCATGATTTTTTAAATATAGCTAACTGATGTTATTTAAACAAAAATATTGAAAGGGAATATTTATAAATGAACTATTTTGGCCTGACCTCCTATGCTAAATATTTCCTGTCACTTTAAGAACTTTGAAATATATAGGTTTTCTTTTTAATATTATCCAAAATTAGTGCTGAATTAAAGTATTAAATTCTTCTCTGATATGTGAGGATGACTCAGGTTATGCTGTCCTCAGTGCTTGCATTGTTTGCAATGGTGCTCGCAATCGTGCTTGAAATGTTTAACTTTGGTAGTTGGTATCCGAAGAATGTCAAAATGGGAGTCAATCTATGGGGAGTTAGTATTTCTGTGTATTATTTGCATCATAAATATAATGTTCCTCTATAATTTCAATGTGTTATCTAGCTCTTTTTATGGTGGCCTTAAGCCCACCAACCTTGGGAGAGTTATTAATATCACCACAAGATGTTAATGACTAACTTGTTTAAACACCAAGAAGCAAAATACACTTCTTGTGTACACCCTGGATCGTTACCTAGCTTTGTGTTGTTTAGTGATTGTCTTATAATGTTTCCTGTTATTGTATTACAAAACAAATGGTACAATCAACAAAAAATTATAAATTAGAAAAGTTTGACCAAACCACACACTAAAAAGTGGAGACCGAAACATCGTCGTCTCTTCACTTTCTAGTGTGTGGTTTGGTCAACATTTTGCAGCCACGTTATTGTGACTCCTCGTCTGCATATAGAAAAGTTTGTTAATAATGATGTAAAGTTAATTATTATTTATTCCTCATTCACCATCAGGATGAGTGATGTTTATAGTGTTTGGGAACCGAAACATTTTGAAGATGGACTGAAAGTTTAATATTATGAAGTTCACTGGAGAACTTGACGACTTCTGAAACTTTAAGACCTCTGGAAACCTGGGGTCCGAGTGGGTCTTACGATGAGGCTCTGTAGGTGTGAGAGTCCCGTAAACTAACATGTGACGAACAACTCAACAGGAGAATCACGCCGAGGAAAGCATCAGGTCAAAGTCTGGTCGGTATTGAGTGCTGGTCACCCTGTCCTCTCACTTCATGTGTGGTATGTGTAATTTTGGTGCTATTGATCACAACGTCAAAATTCCGATGCTCTGATGAAGTTAAGTGTACGGCAATATTGATGCTCCTTTGCTCTATGCTTGGCTACAATGGGTTAGATGGCTGGTCTAGTCCTAACTCTTCTAGTTAAGTTAATCCACTTTAAATTTGACGTTTGTCAAATCGTAATAACGAGGTGGACTATGATTATACATCACCTGAATGTCTGTAACCCTCAGAGGTCCGCCAGTCCCATTCATTGTTCTTCATGAATTCGAGGATCAAATTAAAACAAACTAAGACCTGAGATCCTGCTAAACCAGCAGGATTTGATGAGGGTTCTATTGGTGCCGTAGTTCCTAATCAAACTGTGTTGAGAACTCCAAAGTTAGGAAGATCAGAGTCTGAGATAATGTCAGCCCATTATCATATTGATAATTATCATTTAGGGCGTTTTTACGTCGGTACGAGGGGCGGACTTTGCCCCTGCCCGAAGGTGCAGGCACTGTAACTGTCTCCGACCGCAGTGGTGCCATCACGTATGTCAGCGTGCATGGGGCGCCCCTGGAATTTCCGGAGGGACTGCTGAGGCGTTATTTAGGCCAGTTTGGGGCGGTCGTTAGTGTGCGGTTGCACCTGCTCTCCTCGGGTCCGCTCAAGGGTGTGCGGTCCAATATTCGCACCCTAGGAATGAGGCTGCGGGCGGACATTTCTTCTCAAGTAAGGCTTCTGGGGTGTTCTGTCAGAGTGTTTTCTGCTCGTCAGCCCCGTACGTGTTACCGTTGTGGCCTCTTGGGTCATCAGGCTGCTGGGTGCTCTGAACCTGCCATCGTGCCTGTCAACCTCTTCCGTGAGGAGGATTTCCCGCCGCTCCCTGTGGAGGAGGATTCGGTGGGTGTGGCCGCCGCTTTGGCTGTTGCCATACCGCGTGTGTCGCCTGAAGCGCCTCCTGAAGCGTCTTCTGCAGATGTCGCCCCTCCCTCAGAGGCTGTCTCGCCTGTTGCGGTTGCCTCTCAGGCGGTTGCATCGCCGTCGGATGATCGTCCTGCCCCGGTTACTGTCCTGGATGCTTCCGTAGTTCTTCCAGCTCCTGTATGCGCGGTTCTCCCGTCTTCCTGTTCTCCATCTGTGGTGCCTGTCACTGCGCCCTCGCCGTGTGCCCGGGATGTGCTGGGTGCTGGGGCTGCTGTGGGACCTCCTACTGTGCTCGACCTGGTTCCCCGTGTGGTTGAGGATGCTGCCGTCCTGTGGCGGGCGTTGGTTCGCCCGGCTTGTGTTGTCCGGGTCTCTGGATCGACATCCGGCTCTGATGATGTGCGGCCGGTGCCCAAGTGTTCCCGGAGATCTTCTGATTGGGCTGATGCGGGAGAATTCGACGATGGTCGATCTTCCAGTGACAGTGGTGAGGTTCCGTCGCATTCCTCGGTGGTGGTGGAGATCCATGTGCCTGCGGCTGCCTGTCTCGATGTTTCTTCCAATGAGGTGCCTGTGGAGCTTGCTTCCGGTGCGTCGCCTCCGTCGGATGGTTCCGGTTCTGCGTGGGGGGTGGTTCCTCCTGCTGGTGAGCGTAGTGACCTGGTGATGGTGTTCAAGAAGACTGCTCTCTCTGGGGGCCCCGTGCCCCCAGTTTCGTCCTCCGTTTCGGCGGCAGCGGGTTTGCCACTTCTCCCGTCTCCGACCGTCTCTACTGTGTCTCCTGCGGTGTCAGATGTGGGGTTGCTGTCTCGGCGGACTTCGTCGTCTTCTCCTGTGCGTCCGGCGGCGGGGCCTTCTCAGGCAGTAAGAGGCGCTTCTTCCGTGTCTTCCACTTCCCTTCGTTCTGCCTTCCCTCGTTATGCGACGACTGTCGCCCAGCTTCGGATGCTGCCGTTTCCGCCTAATCTGGTGGTTCCTGAGTATATGCTCGCCCCCCTGAAGCAAGGGGACCGTTGTTCTACCGACTGGGAGTATTTAGTGTGGGAAGCTTATAAGCAGAAATATCCTAGGCATGAGTTTCCTGAGAAGTATGTGCCTACCACTGTCGTGTCTTATTCTTTTAGGTTATTTTTTGTTTTGTGTGTTTGTGCTATGTGTTTGTGTTGTGTGCGTGGTGTGCGATTGCGTGCGTGTGTGTTTTGTATTTACTTTCTGGTGTTCTGTGTTGTGCCTCTCTGTGTGGGTTTTCAGGGCCAGTTTGGCTTGTTTGTGTTTGTTCACGGGTTGGGTTGTTGGGTGAGGGTTTGGGTATTTTGTCATTGTACTGCTGTGCTTATTGTTTTTTGTTGTCGGCCCTCAGGCTGATGTTTTGTGTATTTGATACTTTAATATTTTGTGCCTTTGTGATTTCTTTCTGTGCCTTTGTCCTTTGTAACTTTGAGCCTTTGTCCTTGTAACTGTGCCTTGTGTTCATTGTAATCTGTTGCCTTACTTCTGCTTGCCTGTACGCTTCACGTCTTGCACTGTTCCTTTTCTACTGATTTTGTGCTATGTGTATTTTTTTGTTTATTTACATAACCCTCCTGTCTTGTCTTGTTATTTAGTTTCACTGTGTTCCTTTGTGTTTATGCTCATTGTTGTTTTGTTGTCGGCCCTTTAGGCCGGTATATATATGTAATTGTTTTTTTTTGTTGTTGTTGTGCCTATGTGTTTGTGTTTGTTTGTTCTTGTTTTATTGTATTTATTGGCATGTTCGCCTGTAAAAATAAATAAAAAAAAAAACTTGTGGAGTGTGAGGGTTTTTGTACCTCAGTATAGAGACTGTTGAGTGATTGTTGCAACTTACACTGGAGCTCTTATGGTCGTGTCTGTGTGATCGATCAGCTCGCGTATTGCATCACCGAGCATCGGTCATCTAATGGTTTGAGGTTGAACGTTATCTAGCATTGAAGTATTCAATGCTAGGTTCCCTCGCTTAATTCCAACAGTCTACCTGACACATCGATCTTCACCTATGACAGCTGTGTAAGAGCGTGACAGGTGTGTGACATAAATGAAGCGTGACAGGTGTGTGAATTGAATGGAGCGTGACAGGTTTGTGAATTGAATGTAAGTAAAAATTCCCGGTATTAATTAAATTGTATTGCACACATTAATTTGGTAATCAGTAATCACTCACAATCTCGGATCATCAGAGTTATCTCGCAACGAGTTCTCTGTGGTAGTGTCCATAGAGATTGTGGATGTGTTAATCTATCAGTTAAGTGTCACATTGTGTGTGTGAACAATTATAATGTAAACACTTTTGAGTTAGGGTAGTTAACATGTGTTTACAGGCAAGGTTGAGAGAAGTTACTACGGTTATCTTAGTGGCACGTTATGTGGAGTGCTAGAGGTGTCTTAGTGGCACGTTATGTGGGGTGTTAGAGGTTGTCTTAGTGGCACGTTATGTGGAGTGTTAGAGGTTGTCTTAGTGGCACGTTACGTGGAGTGTTAGAGGTTGTCTTAGTGGCACGTTATGTGGAGTGTTAGAGGTTGTCTTAGTGGCACGTTACGTGGAGTGTTAGAGGTTGTCTTAGTGGCACGTTATGTGGAGTGTTAGAGGTTGTCTTAGTGGCACGTTACGTGGAGTGTTAGAGGTTGTCTTAGTGGCATGTTATGTGGAGTGTTAGAGGTTGTCTTAGTGGCATGTTATGTGGAGTGTCAGAGGTTGTCTGGGTGGCACGCAAATATTGATTTATTCTCGTTTGGGTGTATTGTGTTGTGGTGTAGAGTGAAACCCATTGTTAGTTGCTTGTCTTGAGTGATAAGCGAGATTCAATTGTCTGCTTAATTATTGAAAAGTCATTCACGTAATTAGTAATGTCATTCACTTAATTAGTAGAATCATTAACGTAATTATAAAGTTATTAACGTAATTAGTAAAGTTATAATTGTATTGATCTGCTGTCTATGTGACAGTGTGATTAAGGGAGTTACTGGATGGTTTCCTAATTGTCTGGTGACAGTGATTAACGTAATTAATGATTTGGTTGAGCTTTGATTGCTGTCTGTGTGATAGTAGATCATTAAAGTAACTAAGTGTTGCTAGTTAATTAATGTACATTGAATAATTAATTTGATTTATTTAAATTCAATGTCTGTGACATTGGTTGTTATGTAATTGTTTGTTGTTGTTTAATGTCGTAGTGACATTTGCTAAAATATATTAATTAGTTGTGTTGTGGAGTTGACCCTGAGCAGCCATGGAGTGCGGACGTGTCCCTCCGTGACTGCTGGGGTTGTTAGCTGTTTGGTCGCCAGGTGGTGGGGCGTCGCTGCCCTCCCAGAGTTGTTGCCCGGCTGGCTGCGTGCTGACGTGGCGGTACTGACATGGGGGGCTTTCACCTTCCTCCTGTTCTTCGTCAGAATTCCGTGGGTCTGGAGTTCTCTGGTAAGGCTGGTTATCCAGCCATTGAGTTAGTGATGTGTGACATGCTTTGTGTCCCCGTGGAGGCTGTCTACGGAGTTGACCTTGTTACGGCTCACCGAGTGATTGTCAAGTTCGTGAGGGAGGAGGAGTATCGGGATTTCCTCCGTCGGTACGAAGGGCGTTCGTTGCCGTTGCCGGATGGCGCCGGCTCTGTTGCAGTCTCGGACCGCAGTGGTGCCCTGACGTATGTCAGTGTGCACGGTGCGCCCCTGGAGTTCCCTGAAGACCTTCTCCGGCGCTTCTTCGGGAGGTATGGTACTGTCATCAGTGTGCAGGTGAACACGCTTTCCTCAGGGAAGTATGCTGGGAAGCGGACAAACATCCGTACCTTAGGTATACACCTGCGGTCGGATATCCCATCTTCTGTCCGGCTGCTGGGTTACTACGTTCGGGTGTATTATGCCCGGCAGCCCCGTACCTGTTTCCGATGTGGCCAGTTAGGGCATCAGGCTGCCGGTGCTCTGAGGCCCCTGCTGCACCTGTCAACTTGTTCCGGGAAGAGGATTTCCCGCCGCTCCCTCAGGGCGTGGATTCCGGAGATGAGGAGGGGCAGGTCCCGTTCGCTGCTGATGCGGCCCCCCTGCGTCACCCGACTTGCCCCCGGTGGTTGCTGTCCCTCCTCGGGTGTTGCAGTGGCTCCTGTCGCTGGTCAATTCGCTGTGCCAGTTGTTCCCGAGGGTCTTCCGGATGGTCTCTGCGAGTCGTCTTCATCTGCCTCGTCTCCTGCTGATGCGTCGGGCCTGCGCCCTTGCCTGGTGTTACGGTTGTGCTGAGTGTTGGGGGGGGGCTGCGGAGCATCCTGTTGTGTGCGGCCCGGTTCCCCCTGTGGTTGAAGCTGCTGCCGTACTGCGACGGGCGTCGGTTCGCACGGCTTGTGAAGCCCGTGGTTCTGGGTCAGCCTCCGGCTGTGAGGATGTGAGGCCGGTGCCCAAGCGTTCCAGGCGTTCTTCTACTGCTTGGGCTGATGTGGAGGACTTCGACGCAGGTGGAGCTTCGGGCGATTATGTGGCGATTCCGGGTGCTTCGCGCTCTACGGTGGTTCCTGACGTCCATGTGTCTGCTGTTGACGATGGTTGTGCGTCTGATTTACCTCCTGTTATTTCTCCTGCAGATGGTTCTCCGCAGTGGAAGGTGGTTGCTCCTACAGACGTGGGTGGTGAGGGTTCTGGTGCGAGCCGAGGCGTCAAGCTGGTGCTGAAGAAGGATGCCAAGCGTGGGGGATCCCTGCAGGTTCAACGTCCGGTGGTTGGCGTGGGGCCCTGTGAGGCAGCCGAGGAGGCTCCCAGTGCGCTGCCCATTGCCCGGCCTCGTGGGAAGGAGCCTCTCCCTCTCATATTGGCCTCCGGAGTGGCGTATGATGATAAGAATCATTTGCGGTTTGAAATTGTTGAACGCGTGCGTCCTGTTCCGTGGTGCCCTTCTTCAATCTGGATTCAGCGGGCTCGGTGTTATTGTGGTGTGCCGGAGTTGATGCCTGATCCTCGTACGGTTCAAAATGAGCCTGTTTTGGAGGACATCATGTTACTTTGGGAGGCAATTGTATTCGATTCCCGTGGCGGAGTGGCCGGATAAGTATGAGAAACTTGAGTAGTCTGTGTGCTTGCTGTGTGCTTGGACCTGTGGTTTGTTTTGCAATGTGTTTGTACCCATTGTGCGCCCTTCAGGCCGGTGTTATGTTTGTTCTCATAACCGTTGTTTTGTTGTTTTTCTTGTATTCTGGTATTGTTTCTTTTCCTGTGTTTCATTATGTTTTGTTCATTGTGTATTTTTGTTGTCGGCCCTTCAGGCCGGTATTTAGTGTCTTTATATAAATTTGTATTGATTTGTTTTGCTGAAGTGTCTT
>WNGS01066681.1:16836483-16847108 GCA_020271785.1 Procambarus virginalis | reverse complement strand
GACATATAGAAACAACATGGCCACCATTAACATAATAGAAGAGAACTTCTGTGGCTAGCAGGAACGGATCCAGACTACTGATCATGAAGACTTCAACCATGGGAAGCTAGATGGGAGAACAGAGACCCACATGGAGGACCAGACACATAGAGAGCTAAGCTGCTAGACGTGGCAACAAGAAACTTTCTAAGCCAACACATCAAGGGACCGACAAGAAAGAGAGGAGAGGAAGAAACCAGCTATTCTTTATCTTATATTTACCATAAATGAGTCGGATATAAGAGGAAGTTAAGTTGAAAGCCCCTTGGGAATGAGTGATCACAGTGTATTGATCTTGAGTAGTACTGGTAGAGCTAGGATATATCTCCAGAAAAAAAGAACTGGGGAACAAAAGGCTGGCGTACCGAAAGGTAAATTATGAGGAGATGAGAAATTCCTAAGGGATATACCACGGGACCACAGAATTTAGAACTAAGTCTGTACAAGCCATGATGAACTATGTCACCCAAAAGTGTCAGGAGGCAGTAAACAGGTTTATCCCGGCCCGACAGGAAAAACCGAGAAGCAAAAGAAAAATAATTTTTTTCCTATTAAGTCCTAGTAAGACTTTGGTGGTGCAGTGGTAAACACCCCGCGCTTCTTGACGCTTTTTGACCCAAGTTCTCATCCAGGTTCTCTTTCTAAACCAAAACAATGGTTAATAGAGCATGTATAGAAGGAAAGGAACTGAACAAAAAAGACGCGGAGGAACTTCCGAAATAACAGAACCCCTGAAAGCAGAGAGAGAGATACCAGAGAACCAGGAATGAGTATGTTAGTTTGAAAAGAAAATCTGAAAAAATATGAAATTGATATAGCTAATAAAGCCAAGACCGAATCAAATCTACTCCACAGTCACATCAAGAGAAAAACAACAGTGAAGGAACAGGAGATGAATATTAGATACAGGACACAGAGAATGACAGAGAGGTGTGTGAAGAACTCAAGAAGAGGTTACAGAAGGTCATCACAATTGTACAAGGTGAGGTCACTGCATTAGGGGAGGTAGCAGTAAACCAGGCGGCCTTGGAAGGATTCGAAATTACAAGAGATGAAGTCAAGAGGCATCTATTGGATCTGGACGTGAGAAAGGCTGTTGGTCCGGACGGAATCTCACCATGGGTATTGAAAGAATGTGCAGAAGCACTTTCCTTGCCACTCTCCACCGTGTATGGAGAGTGGCATACACTCTCCATGCAGCTCCAGGTCACTGGAGATGGGAGACCTACCAGAAATATGGAAGACGGCTAATGTAGTCCCATTATACAAAAAGGGTGACAGACAAGAAGCACAGGAACTACAGGGGTATCAGGAACGCATGAGGGCCACAAGGCTAACAACACTGCAAACCTGGCATGGCAGGGCGGATCTCATTGAAGCTTTAAAAATAGTGAACAAGTTAGATGATGTTGATCCGGACATTTTCTTCAAACGGTCACATGTAATACAAACAAGGAACAGCGGTTTCTTGCTCAACAAGCCACAATGTGGGACTCAGAACAGGAAATGCTTCTTCACCCACAGGGTTATTAATCTGTTGAACTGCCTACCCGCCGAAGCCGTAACCGCCAAACCTGTTGAATTTTAAAATATTCCTGGAAAAGATGGTCATGGCAAATGAGGGGCCTTCGACAAGCCGCCAGCTTTCTGTCCTCGTCGAGGGCACTAAGGTTAGTGGCCCTTATAAATATATATTATATATAATAATAATATAATATATATAGATATAAAAAAAGATACCTCGGCTCTTGGGAAACAGGTATCGTGTTTCAAGTGCATCGAGTACACAGTGAACCAGTTTACAAGTGTGTGATATTGAGCAGTGAGATGCCGCGAAATTAATACAAGTGTGTTAGTGTCACACCCCTGCCACCCCCCTCCCTCCCTCCCATACTCTCAAGTGCGTATCTTCACCCAACCCACAAGTTGAGAGATGCCGGTCTTCCCCCACCCCCTGCCCCACCCAACCGCGACCGCTACCTCCCTGTGTCCACCCCCCACGCTACGTCCGCCCAGCGCCCACGTAACGACCGCCCAGCGCCCGCCCAACACCCGCCCGGCGTCCACTCAACGTTCACCTATGTCGCAGGTCATAACTGACAGTCAGGCTTCTCTCAGCCAAGAGGAGCCATCAATCGACGATAGGTGTGGGAACCGACCTTTGAGATTTATATTTATTTAATAAATATATAATTTATATTTATGTTAATTTATATATTTCGATAGCAATTTGTATGATGTTAAGTGGACTGTATTTCTGCAATAATCTCACAAATCGATCCTTACACATTAGGGGAGGGTTTATATTAAATTTATATATATGCAGCCAATCAAACTACAGTATTGAACTACATATATTAATAAAATTGGTGATGCCTTATCTTATTGTACAGCAGGCTTAGTCCACCAGGTATAACTAGGATGTAGACACCAAATTATCCTCGTGTGAGGCTAGCTTCCATCACCCATACTAACTGATGTACCAAGATTAATTCTTGCTTCCTCTTCTTGTTCCTGTCAAAGGGCACTAGCTGTAAAGCCGTAATCCTAATATGTGACAGCTATATCAGAGAAAACACTGTATATTATATAAGATAAGGACCAAGGCTTAATTACCTGTGTTGAGTCGATCGTTCGTGTTCTAACCGGAATTAATCATATCTTCCTAACATTACTGGCCAATAATGACTTAGATAAGATTTCGGAAAGACACTTCCTTTGTGGTTGTTGACAGCGTGTTGATGATAGTAGAACACTTAAGTTGATCTTCATAACACTTCGTAAAAGAGAATTATAGGAGCCGACCTCGCTGCAACGACTCTGGTCTTAACGAACAATGGCTGATCTCTCCACCACCACTACTGCTACTCACGCTACTGGCTCAATTTGTCCAGATGTCAGCAAGTGATAGAAGGGTCACATTTACTCTATTTTGATACTGATAATTAAGTTAATTCAAATGAGATGTTTTTATGATGTTAAAAGTCCAAAGACTAATGTATTTAAGAATAATTCCCAACAGAATAGCTGGTGAATTTATAGTACTATGTGGCAACGATATCCCGTTTCTATTGACGGAAAGTTCCACTACAAGATACATTTTCTATGGGTTAACTTGCGTATACAACACAGCAGCAATATTATCTGCATATTGTATGTATTATTATTAAATGGATTCAGATTTTCCGACAACAGGCATGCACATGCCAAGAGTGTGACAAGGTGTGGCATCTCAAGCATAACGGAGATGTGCACAAGCATGCCCACAACGGAACTGATTGTCCGGGTATATGGCACCCTCCCAAAGAGAGTATCAGTCAAGGTCCCACACCAGCAGTCAGGGAAAACACCTCCAACAGCTTCATTTCGATGGAGAACCTACTAGAAGCCATCAAAGCAACATCAGTTGGAACCTTGTAGCACATCCCCAAAGCACCTCGCTCCCAAGCAGCAGCCAAAGTATCCAGCATCTTGAAAAAGGTTAATGACTCTCCCGGAACCATCCAAGCATACCGCAACCTTCTCCTGTTTGGAAACATATGCCTTGCAAGGAGAGACAAATCACTAGCTTCCTCAGTCATTATGGCTATAAACAGTTTTCCTAGAGAGGACAACCAGCCCCCTCCTCCCCACCCGTGCCAAAAACACCCACCGCAGGATCGGTATCAACAGCAGAACCGAGGTATCCATAATCAGAGCAACAATCAGCAAGAAAATAGAAGAAGGCAACACGATAGGGGCAATCAGAGTCATCACTAGCAAGGACACAGTTGCCACCAGGTATGCCGATGCAGTACAAGCCCTGAGAGAAAAACACCCACCCAGAGCTCAAGGTGAAGACAATGTTTCCCTCGTAGGTGTCACCAGAGCAGAACCCCTGTGTTTGCTCGAATCCGTGGTGCATAAAGTAGCTTTAGCTTTCCCACCATGATCGGCAGACAGGTTCACAGGACTTAGACCCAACTGTTGGAAATAACCAACAGTTCTATACATCATTGTATTTATACAACCAAAGTAGTTACTAAAATTACTAACTTATAGATTTAATCATTATCATGATTTATTCATTGCCAAATTCTTCCTAGTCTGTGAGGAAGGACAGGCAGCAACATGAATTTTCTCCACATTTAGTTGAATTTATAACAAGAGTCCAGTTTATCATTTCCTTTACTAAAAATAGTTAAGTTTGATTTCGTAGTATACTATTACTTACTGGAGCTCCCTTATTTAAATAACATTTAAGTATTCTAGAGGAAATTACTTTGATGTAAATGATTTTACTTTAATTTCCTCAATTGGCTGCACAACTTTTAGCAAGTCAATTTATGTTACAAGAAATTCTAATTTATCACAGAAGAATTTAATGTGATATTAATACTTGTTATTACCTCTTCCTTCCTTAGTCAATTGCGATAAATACATATTCATTTACGCTCGAAAGCCGCGCATGCGCAATAAGGAGCAGGAAGAAGAAGGGAGAGCGTCACTTGACTCAAGACGAGAGCACGGACGCCATTGACAACGTGTAGCAGAACTGTGCTTGACCTATTTATTTCGCTCCCACGATCAGTTGAGCGGTGCCGCGTTATCTGGCACAACATAGCCGTGTCATAGACTATTATACGAGCATCTCCAGAGTCAACGTCTTTCAAGCAGCAGCTGGAGGACGAAGAGTTGCTCAAGTCTTCACATCAACGACACGAGGCTCGGCTGCTAAGTTTACCTTTTTGTTATTATGTGGCCACTATTAACATTTAGGCTAGCAGTCGTTAGGCCGAATGCAAACCAACAAAAGCTAGTACGTGTCTTAATTAAATTTACCATCTAATTAGATGATTATCAGTTTATTTCTATGATACAAATTGTTCAAACATTAGCTGATAATTTACTACCGTCATCCTCATGATTTAGGATGTAAATGTAATTACCTATTATGTAGAAGATTTCTACAATGTAATTGCCTTTCAGTACCAAGGCGACTTCAACCGAGGGGCTAGGCTTCCCCACCGTTCTGTGCAACAATTTACCCTATGCAACACGTCGTCGGTGGAGTGTAGCAACCGACTACTCCTTAGTTTCACAGCTAAGCTGTCCATTTTTCCATCAGTAGCAATAACTCCATAGTTACAGTAGTGATCTCCTAAAGAGATCAATTATACTAACCCTTTGATTTACTGATGCTGTTCAACATTTCAGTAGTATATTGAGGTGCATTTACCTCCATCAATATTATATATTCTACATTTATTGATTTCCACATTTGATTTACTCTGGTGAAGAACCAGCACCAGAATAATGCTAGGGATGTATTAATCTTTTAGCATGTAACCCCCCAATTTTGTGTAGTTAATTTGACTCCATTCATATAAGCATTACAGTTTTACCAAGATCCATAGGACACTAGTTCCTAGGATCAGTTTTTTCCATTGTCTCTTTGTTTTCCACTTTTTCTCAAAAAGTGGTGGTCCTTCATAGCTATCGAAGTATATATATATATTTATTTAATTATTAGTTACTGGGTCTCAGAGCCCAAACAAGTTATTAGTTATTGGAGTCAGGTTTTCCCCACAAAATTTTGGTCCACCGAACCGGATGTACCATTAATCATTTAAGGTCCAGTATATTCACCCAAATTACTGGCCCCATATAATTAACTATTTACTAACACCAACTAGTGTGTTAATATTATTAGGCTATTTACCAATATATTTCATTATTTACGGCTGTCAGCAGACTGCCCATATTATAGCCTAAAACTCATTTATTATTATCAACATTTCTATTAATACTTTATGCATAAAGTAACCTTAGTGTTATATATTTATAAATTTTCACTTGTGTTTCTAAGCACAAACATATATATCAAAACAAAAAATCCCAAAAACATAGCACCATATATCTATATTACTGCACCATTGCATTTATGCCAACCTTTGATGAGGTAGGATATTTAGACTGTAATTGTACTAATGTTTGTACAAATGCAGCCTAAATCATTTAGTCATTCCTAGGTAGGAATTATTAACGAGTACTGTACTAGACAGTACTGGTGTACATACATATTATTTAGATTGTGCTGACCCTGATTTGGGGTGGGATTACCAAAACTCTTTTTGTGCTTTTAACATATTATTTCGTGTATTATTTTTTTGAGTACTGCCGAATGTTCACTGTTGGATCGAATGGTGATAATTGATGAGCTAACCGGACGAAAATCCAATAGTGGCATTCGAATACTACTCAAAAATATTAGCTATCTATTGTTAGGTAGGCAAATTAACCTCTAAACGAGGTATTATAGTCTATTCAATACATTAGGCTATTATATTAGTATTGAGCTCCATTGAATGAGCCAATATCCCAGTTACATCAGTAACAACTATTTACTATCAGACCAGCCCTTACCCAGCAAGATGGAAACGGCTGACAAAATGAAAAGGACCCTTACCGGTCTGAAAGGTCACTTGACCCGACAGATTACCAAGTGTCAAAATCTGTCACAACAGTCACCTGTTGACTACATTGAATTAGAAGACTTACTTCAAGTTGCTGAAAGCAAATTCGAGCATATTAAACAGCATATGAATCTGTACTTGACAGAACTTTACCAAACCTCAATAGGTGAAACTGAACTTGAGGACATTGTAAATGATTTAGCCCAGTACGAAGATGATGTACAGGCTAAACTTCAACCCTTCAAAAGGCAAATTGCTAAAAACAAATTAACAACAGCCTCTACTGCACATCCAGATCCTGATGTCAAATTACCTCAGATCAATATACCCACATTCTCTGGTAACGAGAATGAGAGTTGGGATGATTTCTGGAGTAAATTCGTGGATGCAGTAGACTCTAAAACTAACATCCCTCAAACAACTAAGTTCACTTATTTACAAGGCTTGTTACGAAATGAAGCCTTGAAGGTAATATCTAACATAACACTGACCAGTGATGGTTACGACCTAGCTGTTCAATTGCTTAAGAGCAACTACGATAACAAGGAAAGAACTATTACTATCTTAGTCCAAAAATTGCTGGATTTACCATCTGCTAATAATTCTACAGATTCTCTCCAAACTTTCAGACTAGAGCTAGAGTCTTTACTCAAGGCCTTAAGCCTTAAAGTCCAAATTCAGACTGCTGAATGGATGACAAAAGTAGTTGTAAGGCGCAAATTACCAAGAGAGACTTTAGATAAATTGTGTACTATGTACAATAAAACCTCTCTGTCCATGAATGAAATTACAGAAGGTTTACATACCCTAGTCGAAAGACAAAGAGCCAACCAAGATGGGAAGAGTGTTTCAAACTTCTCTACTAACTCTCATCATAAACCCCAACGTACTGCAACTACTGTAGTAAAACCAGATCTCAATAAATCATCTCCGAAATGGAAATCTGGAAATGTAGGTACATACACAGTGAACCCTATAAACCCCGTAGTGAGCACCACTCCTACGACTTCTCCTACAGTGAAGAAGTGTTTGTTCTGCAATAATGAACATCTTACTTATAAGTGTAGTACTTATCCAGACCATAACACCCGAATTCATCGTTTGCAAGAATTACACAGATGCACAAGGTGCACGGGTCCTCATGACCCCAATAGCTGTACTGTCTCCTTACGTATGTGCAACAAGTGCCACAAGGGTAGACACCATTATTCCTTGTGTGGTAGTGATCAATCAAGATCAACCAATCCTCATAAGAAGACTACAAATTCTACTTCTGTACAGTATTGCAAAGTGCATCAAGACATAAGTGTACTTGCAACAGAGTCGACTAACACAACTACGTTACCAACAGCTCAATTAAAATTAATCAATAAGGGATCTAAGATTTCCACTCGTGGTCTCTTTGACCAAGGTTCGCAGAAAACCTTTATTTCTCAACAGCTAGTTGATCAGTTGAAACTGAAGCCTATTGCTCGAGTGAATTTGAATATCTCTGGATTCCTAACCAATAGTGGACCTCGTGACTACCAGGTTGTTAAAGTCTTGGTACGTTTAGGAGGCTGCACCAGCCCAATTCAAGCCATAGTCGTTGACAAGATCCCCTCAGATTTACATGTTACAGGTCTTGCTCAAACAGTCAAATTTCTTAAACGCAGCGGTATTAGGCTAGCAGATCATAAAATAAATACAGACTGTCTCAACGATGTAGGTATTCTTATTGGAGCTGACTTTTATTATAGATTTATTACTGGATGCACCAGGCAACGAGGTGTAAACTTGTTGCTGTCAGCTGGGGGTAAACTACTCACAGGACCGGTGTTGATCCAACAACATTCTAAATCTACTAGTAATCAACCAACTAATTCAATAGTTGCGTGACTAGGCCTAGAGCAGTCACCACTACATGTCAGAGACGAAACCGAGGATGATGAGTCCAATCCCCCTGTTCATAAATTATGGGATTTGGACACCTTAGGCATAGTCCCTGATCAACCCAGTCCAGATGACACATGGACGTATCAACAATATCTTGATACTGTGATTTTCCAAGATAATCAATATTGGGTGAGACTCCCATGGAAGCTGAACCACCCACAGCTTCCAGTAAATTATTTCATGGCCTCAACCCAATTAAATTCTCAATTAGCTAGGCTACGGAAGCAACCAGATAAATTGCAACTGTATCATGCTTTAATACAGCAACAACTTGCTAACAAATTTATAGAAGTTGTTGAAGAAGACAACCATAAGACAGGCCATTATTTGCCACATCATGCTGTCCTGAAAGATTCAGTTACAACACCAATCAGGATTGTATTTAATTGTAGTGCCAAATTAAAGGCAGACAGCGTGTCACTAAATGATTGTCTACAAACTGGACCTAGCCTAACCCAAAGACTACAAGATGTCTTATTACGATTTCGCTCTGGTGTTTTTGCCTATACGGCCGACATTAGTAAGGCCTTTTAAGAGTAGGCTTACAAGAGACGGATCGTAATTTTACTAAATTTCTATGGGTGAAAGATCCACAGGATCCTAATAGTGAAATCATTACTTATAGATTTGCCTCAGTACTGTTCGGAGCGACATCTTCACCATTCTTACTCCAGGCTACTCTGGATACACATCTCAAGAAGTCTAATAGCCCCTACAAGACTGAGATTAGCAACAATTTATATGTTGACAATTTTCAAGGTACCACTAATGATGAGAATAAACTAGTGGAAATCTACCATGAGGCTAATCGTGAACTTTTGGGAGCTAACATGCCCCTACAGTCGTGGGCCTCCAATAATAAACAACTCAACCAAATAATCGAGGAAGAATTCCCAGATTATAAGGTACCTCATAAATTGAAAGTCTTAGGTATGGAGTGGAATACTTCCACAGACAAATTGAATATCAAGTCAGTGGAGATCAAACATTCACCTCTAACCATGAGAAAACTACTCTCCCATGTCAGCAAGCCATTTGACCCTTTAGGCCTACTCAGTCCTATACTAATTAAGGGTAAACTCCTTATGCAGGAGTGCTGGCAAAGGAATTTGAGGTGGGATGAAACGTTGCCGGAGGATCTCCAAGAAAAATGGCAGCAGTTGATTCCTGATTACAACAAACTTAGTATTCTACAGTTTCCTCGAAATACCTTAGGACTAAATTCACCCACAAATTTACATGTATTCTGCGATGCTTCAGGCAAAGCGTATGGCTCAGTAGCCTATCTAGTTAATACTCAACAATCATTTTTGCTTACATCTAAGGCAAGGGTAGCCCCGATTAAAAGGAGGTCACTACCCCAAATGGAATTAACTGCCTTATTAGTAGGTGTAAGACTGGCCCATTGCCTGATCAAAACCCTCAGTAATGTTCACCTTGGTGAAATAGTAGTGTGGTCGGACAATGAAGCAGTATTGCAGTGGGTAAAAAATGACAACAACAAAACTCCCTATGTCAGCAATCGAGTAAGGGAAATTCGTGAATTGTCTGCTGGTTATAAATTAAGACATGTCCCAACCAAGGACAATCCAGCTGACTATTTATCCAGAGGTTTGACTTTAAAGCAATTAGTTAAAACCGAGATGTGGTTTAATGGACCCCAATGGCTAGTTAGTGGTCAGTGGCCCCAACAGAAGCCGCAAGTCATTGTGACCAATATCACTACCCCTGTTGTGGATCCAGAACCCCCTCGAATTTTAGCTATCAATCCTCATCGCTATTCCAGTTTAAGCAAATTACTAAGAGTTACAGAAATGGTATTTGATTTCATCAACAAGATGGGGATCAAGTATCGATTTCCTAGTTCCATCAAATATTGGGTCAAACAAGCTCAACAAGAGACTTATGGGAAGGAATATGAACATCTCCCAGAAGGTTGAGTAAGTCTCTGGGTATTTGGCTTGACTCAGACAACTATAACATTTTGAGATGCGGCGGACGTCTGCATTCATGCAGATAACATTTAGATACGAAGACCTATACTTCTTCCACGGCACACACATCATTACTAAACTCATAGTTTTACATTACCATTGAGCATAATACATTGCATGGTGGAGTATTAGATACTCTTACTGAAATCAGCACAACGTTTTTGGCTTCCCCAAGGTCGCCAAACTGTTAAATCTTTAATAA
>WNGS01066681.1:16783684-16803484 GCA_020271785.1 Procambarus virginalis | reverse complement strand
ATGGGCTTCAGAAGGCGGTGGTTGGGGTGCTGGTCCGACGAGAGAGGTCCATTTGGTTGTGCAGTCTGTGAAGCTGGAATCATGTACCCTGCCTGTTGAACTAGTGCTCAGGTAAGATTTCCTTCACCAAGTTGTCAGACCCCACTGAAGAGGACAGGAACCAAGCAATTTGTGTTGTTGGCGCACGCCAAGGTCCCCTGAGTCTGACAGGAAGGAGGAGGCCTGTTTCCACTGTGAGTCGTCGAGGGAAAGGTTGAGGGCTTTTTCTAGCGTTGATTTCAGCAAGCTGTCGTACTCTTCTAATTTAAATTGTTGAAAGATGACGAACATCTTAGAAAGTAGGTCAGCCTGGGGAGGGACAAGCATCTGGTGATGAGGTAAGTGCATCATGAGTATCGATGTCTTCAGTCCTCTCGTTCATCCTCTTCAGGTCAGTGATCTTCTTACCAAGGACCTCGTCGATGGCATTCTCTCCAAGAGGAGGACCTAGGAGTGTGCTGTCCTCAGGTTGGTTGTATGAATGTCAGGCAAAACAACCTTATTTGCTCTGTTATGTACTGGTTGGTGAAGGTTACTTCGCACATGGAAGAGTTCAAGGTAAGGCCTAGAATTGCTCCTTGCTCCTGAATTATACTTATGTCGTCCAGAGTGAGGCTGGGGAGCCGGCTAGAGTACCATCGTCCAAAAACCAAATATTGAGCTCACTGGACAGGTTATCGGTGACTTCCTTGATGACTAGGCAGAAAAGGAAAGGAGCAAGGGGGTCACCCTGTTGAACACCTTCTTGTGATTCAATTTCATGTCCCCCGAATAGCTGAGTTATATTCTTGCTGTAACAAGAGTTTACAAACGGGTAGAGGGAAGGAAAAAGGCGATGAACCGCAATGAGTACTGCATGATTGAAAGCATTTTTAAGTCCAGTTTTATCAGGGCTTTTTCATCCGTAATGTTGGCAGTGTAGGCTCTAGTTGCATGAGCCACTGCCTCACACCCTTGGGGAATGCCAAACCCAAGCTGTTTTGGCTTCAGCATGTCGGCTTCTGCCTGACTAACTGTTCAAGCAGCAGCCTTAGCGACGAGGCGCCGGAGTGAATAGCCCTCAGTCCGATTCCTCCATCTTTTTTCCTCAGGGCACAGAGGGTAGCGCCAAAAAAGAGAGGCCGTATGGTCTCTGGTATGTTGCCAGCTAGACATGTGTTGGCGAATCTAGTTAGTTCCACCAGGAGGCCCTGTGCAATATCTCCCAGTGCAGGGCTAAGCATTTCTTTGATGTGGTTGGGTCTAAGTCCTGTGAACCCACCTGCTGAACCTGGTGGCAAGGATAAAGCTACTTTATGCACAACGGATTCGAGCACACACAGGGGTTCTGCTCTGGTGACACCGACTAGGGGAACACTGTCGTCACGAGGAGCTCTGGGTGGGTGTTTTTCCCTCAGGGATTGTGCTGTATCGGCATCTCTGGTGGCAACTGTGTCTTCACTGGTGATGATTCTGATTGCCCCTATTGTGTAGGGGCAATCAGAATCGGTCTGATTCCAAACGCTAACGTGTGAATTGGTCTGATTCCACACGGCAACATGCTATTGTGTTGCCTTCTTCTATTTTCTTGCTGACTGTTGCTCTGATTTTGGATGCCTCGGTTCTGCTGTTGATACCTTTCCTGAGGTGGGTGTTTTTGGCACAGGTGGGGAGAGGTGCCTTGTTGTCCTCTCAAGGAAAACTATTTATAACCATAATGACTGAGGAAGCTAGTGATTTATCTCTCCTTGCAGGACAGCTAGGCATATGTTTCTAAGCAGGAGAAGGTGCGCCATGCTTAGATGGTTCCGGGGAGTCATTGACCTTTTTTCAAGAGGCTGGATAGTTTGGCTGCTGCCTGGGCCGGGCAGCTTGGGGATGTGCTGCAAAGTTCCAACCGATGTTACTTTGAGGGCTTCTAGTAGATTCTCAGTCGAACATTTTCAAAGACAACTGGGCATATGAATGTATAGACGACGTTGGTTTCCTTCAAGGCGTTCTGTTTGGTGTCTGGGGAGTTTTTCATGAGTAGGTTAAGTGCTATATATATATATATAATATATATTATATATATATATATATAGTATATCTATATATATATATATATATATATATATATATATATATATATATATATATATAAATACATATGCACAACTACATTCTACCCACATCAAGACCCCGAACCAATATGGAAGCAGCAAGAGGAAGTATGGGCCAATAGGCCTTCTGCAGTTACTTCCATTCATACGTTCACTTATCCAATATGTTCACTAAATATATATATATATATATATATATATATATATATATATATATATATATATATATATATATATATATATATCTATATATATATATATGTCGTACCTAGTAGCCAGAACGCACTTCGCGGCCTACTATGCAAGGCCCGATTTGCCTAATAAGCCAAGTTTTCACGAATTAATATATTTTCTCTAATTTTTTCTTATGAAATGATAAAGCTACCCATTTCATTATGTATGAGGTCAATTTTTTTTATTAGAGTTAAAATTAACGTAGATATATGACCGAACCTAACCAACCCTACCTACCCTAACCTAACCAATCTTTATAGGTTAGGTTAGGTTAGGTAGCCGAAAAAGTTAGGTTAGGTTAGGTTAGGTAGGTTAGGTAGTCGAAAAACAATTAATTCATGGAAACTTGGCTTATTAGGCAAATTGGGCCTTGCATAGTAGGCTGAGAAGGGCGTTCTGGCTACTAGGTACGACATATATATATATATATATATATATATATATATATATATATATATATATATATATATATATATATATATTATATATATATATATATATATATGACAATGTCAGACCACGGAGGAAAAATGAAACAGGAATTTCCTTAAGAATATTGATAGAATATTGAATATTAGAATATTAGAATATTGAATAAGAATATTAGAATATTAATATATATTCTAATAGATTATTAGAATATTGAATAAGAATATTTAAGAATATTGACTCGATTGGTCTCAAGCTTTGTTACCCACTGAGTTTTTTGGAAGGTTGCCGTAACAAAGCACGTCGTACATATTATAATAATATATGCAGTGAAAGTATTCGCCCAAAGAATGTGTTATGTTTACCATATTTCTTTGGGTTTGAGAATATTGCCAAGGCTTTGAAACTTTTTAACATACATGTAATGTTTAGCTACGAAAACACTGTTGGTAAGCTATTAGTTAGGAACAGCCCTCGTAGTGATAATTGTGTCATTTATAAAATACCTTGTAAAGACTGTAATAAGTTCTATGTTGGGCAAACATCTAAAGATTTGAAATGTAGAATATCGCAACATAAATACTCTGTAAGACAGGGCTAATTGTCTAATGCTTTGCTTGTTCATTTGTCAGAAGATGCTCACCAAATTGATTGGGAGATGGCTTCTTCAATAACAAATTGTAAAAGCACCTATAACAGAAACATAATTGAATCTGCTTTGATACAGATCACAAAAGAAAGTAATTTGAACATTAGCAGTGGTCTATATAACTTAGATCCATTTTAATAGATCAATTAAAGGGCGATTTAAGTAGGATCATTGGAGCACATTTGTCTCACTAATTCATTGTATATATTTACTATTGTATGCTATAATTACCTTTACAGGGTTATTCATGCCCGTGCCATCTCTTGGGTGACTTAATCGATTGTACCTCACCTCACTTTACCTTTCTCTCCTGCCTATTTATGTCCAGCACTCGATCTGTAAAATCACTCCTTCTGAAGATGTATTAATATACGAAAGTACTTAAGGAAATTCCTGTTTCATTTTTCCTCCGTGGTCTGACATTGTCACATTTTAAATCACGTGTTCAATTTCGTGATATACGCACATATATATATATATATATATATATATATATATATATATATATATATATATATATATATTTATATATATATTATATATATATATATATATATATATATATATATATATATATATATATATATCTGGTCCCCAGGAATGGTCCTGGGGACCATTCAGGCTTGTTTGCATATATATATATATATATATATATATATATATATATATATATATATATATATATATATATATATATATATATATATGTAAGTGGTATATATATATATATATATATATATATATATATATATATATATATATATATATATATATATATATATATATATATTAGTATATTTTGGTAGCAGTCTTTCTTGGAAACATAAGTTGTTGAATATGAACGAAAAGGTAAGATTAATAATTCTAAATCGAATTTTCTCAATATTTCTGAAGTTTTTCGTCAATGTCGAGGGTAATTGAAAAATTAGCTCTCCAAAATTCATTTTTCACATTATTATTTTTGGCCTGACGCCTAGAAGCATTTTGTAAGGCTTCTTGCATTTTCAAAGACTTGGTTTACACATAACGTACATCATGCTTTTATTTGTTTTGGGTGGGGTGATATGACACAAAAATTTCGCGTGAGGTGTGTATAAATTGGGTATGAAAACATAAGAATGGAAGTAACTACAGAAGGCCTATTGGCCCATGCTTTCTCTTGCTGCTTCTATCTTGGATCGGATTCTTGAAGTGGCAAGAATATAGTTATGCGTTAATTGGCTGTTGATTGCTGATGTTGACTTTGTGATGTGTAGTGCCTCGTTGATGTCGAGTTTCCTGCTATCGATGTATCTATCGATGATTTCTGTGTTGTTTGTTAAGATTTCTCTGGTGATAGTCTGGTTGTGATAAGAGATTATATGTTCCTTGATGGAGCCCTGTTGTTTGTGCATTGTTTATCGCCTAGAAAGATAAGTTGTTGTCTTGCCTATATACTGAGTTCTTTGGGGCTTACAGTCCCCAACCGGGCATATGAATGCATAGACGACGTTGGTTTCCTTGAAGGCGTTCTGTTTGGTGTCTGGGGAGTTTTTCATGAGTAGGTTGGCCGTTTTTTTGTTTATGTTGTAAATTGTCAATTGTATTTTCTGATTTTTGTGATTGGAACCCAGACAGCCAGGAGCACTATGCACCTTGGCGTACCTGGTACCTTAACCACTAGGCCACACTGACTGTACAAAAGAATTAGACGTCGTCTGACCCTTAACCCAATTCACAACTGCTCTCTGTGGCCATTTTGGGCACAGACATTCCATCAAATCACCAGATCATGCTGGGGCCGCGTGAGTATCATTTGTGGGCCACTTTCTCCTAGCATTAGGTTCGAATGTTGTCCTCGAATACATGGTAAAAATGTTGCCCTTGAGTAAGGGGAAAAAATGTTGGCGTCGAGCTGAGGACAAACATGATGGCGTGGAGCGCTGGGAGAAGAAAATTTAATTAATTTTATAGCGTGAAAGAGGTTAAGAGTGTAATATACTGCGGAGTCTCGCTGGTGTTACGAAGGCTGGTTGAGGGATGGTAAATAACACTTGAATGAAGGATAAATTAAAATGTTATAGAGGCTCCAGCCAGGGTGAAGGTAGAGGCTCCAGCCAGGGTGAAGGTAGAGGCTCCAGCCATGGTGAAGGTAGAGGCTCCAGCCATGGTGAAGGTAGAGGCTCCAGCCAGGGTGAAGGTAGAGGCTCCAGCCATGGTGAAGGTAGAGGCTCCAGCCATGGTGAAGGTAGAGGCTCCAGCCAGGGTGAAGGTAGAGGCTCCAGCCATGGTGAAGGTAGAGGCTCCAGCCATGGTGAAGGTAGAGGCTCCAGCCAGGGTGAAGGTAGAGGCTCCAGCCAGGGTGAAGGTAGAGGCTCCAGCCATGGTGAAGGTAGAGGCTCCAGCCATGGTGAAGGTAGAGGCTCCAGCCATGGTGAAGGTAGAGGCTCCAGCCAGGGTGATGGTAGAGGCTCCAGCCAGGGTGAAGGTAGAGGCTCCAGCCATGGTGAAGGTAGAGGCTCCAGCCAGGGTGAAGGTAGAGGCTCCAGCCATGGTGAAGGTAGAGGCTCCAGCCAGGGTGAAGGTAGAGGCTCCAGCCAGGGTGAAGGTAGAGGCTCCAGCCATGGTGAAGGTAGAGGCTCCAGCCATGGTGAAGGTAGAGGCTCCAGCCAGGGTGAAGGTAGAGGCTCCAGCCAGGTGAAGGTAGAGGCTCCAGCCATGGTGAAGGTAGAGGCTCCAGCCAGGGTGAAGGTAGAGGCTCCAGCCAGGGTGAAGGTAGAGGCTCCAGCCATGGTGAAGGTAGAGGCTCCAGCCAGGGTGAAGGTAGAGGCTCCAGCCATGGTGAAGGTAGAGGCTCCAGCCATGGTGAAGGTAGAGGCTCCAGCCATGGTGAAGGTAGAGGCTCCAGCCAGGGTGATGGTAGAGGCTCCAGCCATGGTGAAGGTAGAGGTTCCAGCCATGGTGAAGATGCTAACTAAGCAAATATTAAACTTCATTATATTGTCAAGTGCTGCTTTAATTATACTCTTGAGAATACAGTATAATCTCTTGCATAAATTTGCCATATTGAGTGACAAACGGCTGCAACATTGCAATAAATCGACACATTTGTTGCATCCAGTTGAGACAACTTGCACCAAAGTCGCGGAGGAGCCAGGAATGCATCTTCGTGGAAAACTTCGAGCTAAAAGTTAAGACTGGGCTCACGGGGAACAATTTGCCGAGTGCTGGAACAAATTAACTCAGCTCGGAGCAGATTTAGTAAGTCCTTGGAAGTGAGTTCGATGGCCCTGGAGAAGCATTTGCCCGTCCCTGAGGGCTCCAGCTCCACCTGGCGCCATTCATTTGTGCTCAAAAATCTATTTAATGTTATTGTATACATTGACTAACCTGAAGGGCCACCTGGGTATTGCGGCTCTCTGGAGTGTGTTGAAGTTGTCTCGCCTCATAAGATGTGTCACGCATCATAAGATGTGTCACTACTCATAAGATGTGTCACGCATCATAAGATGTGTCACACCTTTGACAGGGGTTTATCTTCCTTACCAATACGACAAAAGTATAATACACTTTTATAATCGTTGTTATATTAATACTTTTAATAATCATACTGGTATAATCGTTCATAATAATATCGAGTCATTAACTATTTGTATGGTGTTGTGGAACTATAAGATAACCAGCTAGATGTGTAAATAACTTCACACGGAGTGTAAACCTCAAATGTCTTTGGTCTGTGTTATTCTACCGTAGGAGATCTCTCGGTAATTATAACATGATTCACAACAACAGGGCGTAATATTTGTGCGGAACCTTGCGCCCACTTTGTGCTGTGGGAGGTAAGGTAGGGTAATTCTGCTGAGGGAGGTGAGGTAGGGTAATTCTGCTGAGGGAGGTTAGGTAGGGTAACTCAGCTGAGGGAGGTGAGGTAGGGTAATTCAGCTGTGGGAGGTAAGGTAGGGTAATTCTGCTGAGGGAGGTGAGGTAGGGTAATTCAGCTGTGGGTGGTAAGGTAGGGTAATTCAGCTGTGGGTGGTAAGGTAGGGCAATTCTGCTGAGGGAGGTGAGGTAGGGTAATTCTCAGGAGAAAACCCTTATACCTGCATGTTATATGGCACTTGGAAGAGGTATTAGGACAAGGGGCTGGGACATGACGTAGTGAAGGAATGGTGAAACCACCTACCTGACCATCAGGAATGGTTCCCCGCCCGTGCAAGAGGCGAGGCCATAGCTGTATCAACCAGCACATTGGGGTGGATTATACGGAGTGAAACGTGTACACATTTGCAAGGATTTCCTTGTTTAGGTACCGCATAATTTGTAACAAAAACTTATTTAATTTGCCAGAATAAAACATTCAGTTCACCGTCTCAGTACACTTCCGTCACCACTATTGGTGCTCCCAGGCGTGTTAATGTGATGAGTATACCCAGGTCTCGCGCTCTACGCATTATCATCATCATCATCATCATCATCATCATCATCATCATCATCATCATCATCATCATCATCATCATCATCCTGCAGTAATCGACTGTTGGATGATGATCTCTCAGGTTTGGTCTACAGACTCTTCCCTTGTGCCTGACTGGTCTCTGGTGTATTTCCGGATTCATCTGTCCATTTGGGAAGAGGTATATTTCAGGAGGGGCATACTTCAGGAGGGGCATACTACAGGAGGGGCATACTACAGGAGGGGGCATACTTCAGGAGGGGACGTATTTCAGGAGGGGCATACTTCAGGAGGGGCATACTTCAGGAGGGGTCATACTTCAGGAGGGGCGTACTTCAGGAGGGGCATACTTCAGGAGGGGGCATATTTCAGGAGGGGCATACTTCAGGAGGAGTCATTCTTCAGTAGGGGCATACTTCAGGAGGGGCATACTTCAGGAGGGGCATACTTCAGGAGGGGGCATACTTCAGGAGGGGCATACTTCAGGAGGGGGCATACTTCAGGAGGGGCATACTTCAGGAGGAGTCATTCTTCAGTAGGGGCATACTTCAGGAGGGGCATACTTCAGGAGGGGTCATACTTCAGGAGGGGGCATACTTCAGGATGTGTCACGCCTCAGGAGGGGCATACCTCAGGATGTGTATGCCCTCTATCCTTCAGGAGGGGCATACTTCATGAGGGGGCATACATCAGGAGGGGGGATACTTCAGGAGGGGGCATACTTCAGGAGGGGCATACTGCAGGAGTGGTGATACTTCAGGTGGGGGTATACTTCATGAGGGGGCATACTTCAGGAGGAGGCATACATCAGGTGGGGGCATACTTTAGGAGGGGGCATACTTCAGGAGGGGGCATACTTCAGGAGGGGGCATACTTCAGGATGGGGTATACTTCAGGAGGGGGCATACTTCATGAGGTGGCAAACATCAGGTGGGGCATACTTTAGGAGGGGCATACTTCAGGAGGGGGCATACTTCAGAAGGGGGCATACATCGGGAGGGCCATACTTCAGGAGGGGGGCATACATTAGGAGGGCCATATTTCAGGAGGGGGGCATACATCGGGAGGGCCATACTTCAGGAGGGGGGCATACATTAGGAGGGCCATACTTCAGGAGGGGGGGCATACATTAGGAGGGGCATACTTCAGGAGGGGGGCATACATTAGGAGGGGCATACTTCAGGCGGGTAGCCACATGTATACGGTGTGGGAAGACGCGACTGAGAGCAAGGGCTCAGGGAGGCGTCTACCCCATAAGGGGCAGGCCACTACAGGGAGCGGAACGAGAGAAATATTTGTTACTGATCTAATTCCCCACACATGCACAGGAGTCACACACAGTATATAGGGTACTGGCTAACATTATAACATCATTAAGGAACCTAATTCAGGACTCCTTCAATGAAACCTACACAACATACGTCAGACCAATACTGAAATGCCAGTGAAATATGCTTCACCGGCATGGAGTCTGTTCCCTGCAAAGAATACAGGCAAAATTTAAAAAGTACAGAAATTTGCAGCATGACTGGTGCCAAACTAAGAAGATTCAGCTATGAGGATAGGCTAATGAAACTAGATGTCAATCCTAGATGATAGGGAAAACAGAGACAACATGATAACATCATACAAGATACTATGGGGAAGAAACTAGGTGAACAAGAACAACCTTTTTTAATTGAAAGAAAATACGGCAAGAGGACATAAGTGAAAGCTGCAAACGCCTACGAGTCGAAGAAATCGTTGCCTATACTGGTGGTCAACAAGACCACTATACCCTCAGAGGAAGTGTTTGCTACCAACCCCAGACACAATTTGATGGTCTGATCGACAAAGCATATGAACATCAGAAGAACTAAATTATAACGTAACAGGTACAACAAGGCCAGTGGGCGAGGGAATATGGAGTTAGACTTCATTTCTCCCCTAATAGGCGCTGATAACGTATCACGTATTAAAAATTAAGTATTACCTTTGTCTTTAATTACTGTTTAGTCCTATTCTGTGGACGCGGTTAGCGCTTGTATATATGTTGTATTTCTCTTGAGCGGTGAAGTCGAAGATTGTTTACATTATAAGAATATAATGAAGTAGTTTACTCTAATCATTCACTCTCGGTCTTGGGACTACATAGTGGCTCAGATACGGCCACTTGTTATCCACAGCTTTGAACCACAGACATAATTACTTGTGATTCTGAAAGCAGAGACTATCAACATGTGCATATAATGTCACCACGGGTATTTAGCTTCCTTACTCTGTACAAAGTTGGTAAATCAATTAGTCAGTTAAGGGTATAACAATACATGTACAAAAGTCCATGTTTTCCTCAAGATATTATATACAGAAATAGGGAATAAGTTTCCTTTAAACGATGGAGAATATTTGATAAGAACTTAATCACTTGATACTGAATTATCACTGAATTTCAANTAAGATGCCTGAACAAAAGTGGAAATTTTGAAGCAAAAATTGACTTTTTTTGTGCAGGAAGTAACAGACCAATTGGGTTTTTGCCGCTAGGTTCGAGCTACGAGCAGCTCTGAGCAGCAGCCTGTTGGCCCAAGTTATCACAAGCCAAGCCTGACCCAAAAACAGGGTTTGGGAACTAGAACTCTCAGAACACACTCCAGATATATTCATAACACTTTGTTTCCAGAATCTTCAGCAACCAGCTTGAAGTAGAAGCAGCTGAGTTAGACCTGGCACTCATGAAGACCTATCTTGAGGTTATGTTGTGATGATTTCAGGGCTTTAGTGTCCCCGCGGCCCGGTCCTCGACCAGGCCTCCACCCCCAGGAAGCAGCCCGTGACAGCTGACTAACACCCAGGTACCTATTTTACCTGGTCCAGTGTGCTGTCCGCTCGGCCGACCGGCTCCCGGTCGGCCGAGCGGGAGCCAAACTCAGAAAATAGAGAAGCGACGACGTTTCTGTTCGTCCTGAACCATTATCAAGTATGTGCTTGATAATGACATGACATTATAATGACATGACATTATAATGACATGACATTATAATGACATGACATTATAAAGGTCCAGGACGGATCAAAACGTCGTCGTCTATTCATCTTCTGATGTGTTATTTGGTCATTATATCTTGAGCCACATTATTGTGCCTCATCGCCTGCACCCGGCACTATATATTATACAATAAAATACCTCCTTTGCCTGATCTATTCTTTTCCTCTCCTCACTCCCCCTCACCAGGAAAGGAATATTTTCTCTATGCAACACACACATTTCCTGTTCATATTTGTTGTTCTCATTTGAAGCTGTTTTCAGCGATATTCGGAAGTTTTCATCACCAGGTTTTAGATTATTTGTTATTCTACCATAGTAAATTTATTTGTTCTTGCCTAATTTAAAAAAATTCAAGCAAGTTTAATAGCGAAATATAATTAAGCTGTATTTGCCTATAGATTTTTCACTGTAAAATAGCTTGGATTTGTGAATATAATACACACCAAGTAATTCCATTACGCTCTTTTGGAAAGGTAACTGTGTTGCTGTTGTTGGCTGTGAGATCCACCAGCTCACTTTTGACAGCTTGCTGTGTTGCAGATAAATTTTGTATGTGGATGTGTGTGTGTGGGAGGAGGCTGACTGGGGTCACCTTGTGTGGGGAGGGTGGGTGGTGGCTGGCTGGGGCCACCTTGTGTTGGGAGGGAGGGTGGTGGCTGGGGTCACCTTGTGTGGGGAGGGAGGGTGGTGGCTGGCTGGGGTCACCTTGTGTGGGGAGGGAGGGTGGTGGTGGCTGGGGTCACCTTGTGTGGGGAGGGAGGGTGGTGGCTGGCTGGGGTCACCTTGTGTGAGGAGGGAGGGTGGTGGCTGGCTGGGGTCACCTTGTGTGAGGGAGGGAGGGACAGTGGGTGGGTGGTGGCTGCCTGGGGGGCTTCCGTGTCTCCATCTATTTTTCACAACACAACAACATATCGCAAAACTGGCACACCAGCACGGAGGGCCACCGCGCGTAGGCGAACTGGCCGAGGAAACTGTTGCTTCTTGTTTTCTTATTATTTATTCAAAGATTGCATTATTTTTTTATTTATTCAGCAGCTCAGTATATCCGTTGTCATTATAATGTGTCTTTCGTAGTAATGAAGCAGTAAGATCGCATTTTCTCCTTATTTCCACGTCATTAGGTTCTCTCCCCCTCTTATCTAGACCTCTGCTGTCTACAGAGGTCTTAGTGTTTACATTCACTTCTGTCTTCATACACAAAAACAATTTAGGCTTAGCACTGAGCAGCAACATTTATAAATTTGCAGACGTTACGAAAATTTGGGAGGAAATAAATTCATAAAACTCTAAATCACTTCATAATTATCTAACATGGCTTTTGCAACAGCTGCAACATTGCCATATTAACGCAGAAAGTGAGGAAAGTGAGTTGTGAGGCTGGGTAATGATGACAAAGTTACAAAATAGTTACAGTTGAATAGAACTGAAATTGCGAAGTGTGAAGGTAAAAATGATCCTGGGCTCATGGTTAGCAGGAATTTAAAGCCAAATATCCATCAATAAATGTTCGGAATAAATTAAATAGGATACTGGACTGATCTGTAGAAACGTTAACAATAAAACACTTATGAAAGATGTTTTTCTTCAGCGACATCTTGCACTTGTTAGGCCCCATATTTTTTCTAATCTAATCAATCTAATATATTAGATTATAGAGACAAATTTTGGTCGCCTCACTAAAGAACGGACATAAATTCACTGTATCTCGTTCAGAAAAAGATGACAAATATAATCTCAGAAATTTACATTATCTAGAAAGGTGAAGAGTTTGGGTGATATGATTAATGTGTTCAAGTGGATGCATGTATGTACGTATGTATGTACATGTATGTTGTGCCTAATAGGCGAAATTGCCTAACAAACCGAAATTTCTTGAAATAATATATATTAAAAAAAATTTTGTATTATGGAATGATAAAGCTTTCCATTACATACGATTTTTTGTATTTGATTTAAAATATAGAAAATAGATCAAACCTACCCTACCCTAACCTAACCCACTAGCTTAACTTATCCTCATCTAAACAAACCAAACATAACTAAGACAGTAATTCATGTTCTTAATATAATAATATTAACTGGAATAACTTAATTTGAAAAGAAACATTTGAAAATACGGAAAATTGCTGAGCCTGTTAGGCACTCATAAATGTTAGACGCTCCAGTAACGACAAGCGTCTCAGTCAGTACCAAGAAGCTCCTCGGGTTGGCACCAGGTTAGGTTACAATACCTTGGGTTCCTATTCCTGGTAACCCTATTTCACCGTGGGGGGAAGAAGGGACACGCGCCCTTACTAACATATCCTGCCAGGAGGCTTCCATTTTCCTGGCTATCAGAGGGAGGGTCCGCCAGGGAAATGTTGCGAGGCCGGGTGCTCACTAAAGGTGCCCTCCATCACTGTCGAAGCTTGTTTATCTCCTCCTTGAAGGCTCGCGACGCTGAAGGAATATACGTTGAAGTGAGCTCAATTCTGGAGAGGGCAATCGGCTGTCATTCGGTCCTCAGAAGGCCCCGCTGTCATCCGGTCCTCAGAAGGCCAGCTGTCATCCGGTCCTCAGAAGACCAGCTGTCATCCGGTCCTCAGAAGGCCAGCTGTCATCCGGTCCTCAGAAGACCAGCTGTCATTCGTCCCTCAGAAGGCCAGCTGTCATCCGGCCCTCAGAAGGCCCCGCTGTCATCCGGTCCTCAGAAGGCCCCGCTGTCATCCGGTCCTCAGAAGGCCAGCTGTCATCCGGTCCTCAGAAGACCAGCTGTCATTCGTCCCTCAGAAGACCAGCTGTCATCCGGTCCTCAGAAGGCCAGCTATCATCCGGTCCTCAGAAGGCCAGCTGTCATCCGTCCCTCAGAAGGCCCCGCTGTCATCCGGTCCTCAGAAGGCCAGGTGTCATCCGGTCCTCAGAAGGCCCCGCTGTCATCCGGTCCTCAGAAGCCCAGCTGTCATCCATCCCTCAGAAGGCCAGCTGTCATCCGGTCCTCAGAAGGCCTCGCCTGGGTAGTGTCGAAAGTTTGCTCGCCGCTTCATGTACAATCATCACTGGTTATCAGAAAAACGATCAAACTATATCCAGATCCTTCTTGAGTTCTCTGTCAACACTCGTTATCTACTTTATTCGGAAGCCTGACGAATAAGGAGGGGGAGAGATATCCTTAAGGATGTTGGGTGACAGGAAGCATATAAGAGAAGAATAAAGGTTAGAATTCTTGTAGAACACTTTAGTTTGAAGTCTCCTTTCTCTGTCCTGGTGAACACAGGTGACGAGGAATTGTAGCTCCTTAGAGCTAGATTTCACCGTAAAACTCAAATCTTCTATCATTAGCCCACGTCCTTGACCTCTACCTCCCCGCCTGCCATTACTCCAAAAATGTCATCAATATGTATGAAGTAGTTGAGCTGGGTCTTCATGTACCCAGCTCTTCGAGAGCTGTGTACATGAAGACCTCCGCAGTTACAACACAAACACCCCCTCCAGTCGCTGTTCCTTTAATCTGGAGGTAAGCTTTATTGTCAAAACACGGGAGTTTATCCTCAAGGACCTGGCGCAGGCAGTGTGCCACTAGCACACTCACCGGGGGACGTCTTACTCCGCCGTTTCGTAGGTCGACTGCAAATTCTACTTTGCGTTCCTCGAAGAGATCTGTTACTCTACAGGCTGCTTCCACTTGGGGTATACTTGGTTACAAGGCCGAAACATATAGAGAGAAAACGTGAGATCTTTCTTATAACTGTTGGTTAAATTCAGCAATTCTCCCGAGGAAATCTGTATTGTCGTGCAATCTCTCAGGCAATAGTTTTCAGTAGTGGAGAGAAGATCGCTGTGAGGATCATATCTCCAGGCCTCGTTGGAGCCCTGCAACCAATCTGACCCGAGCGTCCTTGCCAAGAACCTGTGGAAGGATGAAAGTCTTTATGGACTTGTGTTAAGAAATACAGAGATGGAATGACAGGAATGTGGGCCATGAAGATACGTCTCTTGCTGTCAGAGAGAATATTCCTCCTCTTTCCATGGCTTCAACTGGTTCTGGACGGGCCACATAGGTGTTGTAAGGGAGGAGAATGAGATTCTTGCCACTGATCGCCGCGCGTTGGAGGGTCCCCTCTGGGTTGATAGTCGTGCATACGTTGTTTCGTTCATCAGATATCTCATTCCTTCCTATCTGTACTTCTCCCCTTTCCAAACCACAATGGTCGAGTGCTTGTCTGTTGTCTTGATGACAAGGTCTTGCCTCTCCTCCCGCTCACCCTTTTGTCTCGTGAGGTTGTGTTTGAAGAGGGTTGAAAGGGTCTCTCTGGTTCCTTATAGAGTAACTCCACCCGGTCATAGTGTCACGGCATTTTTGTCAAAGGTTCTTTTTTCCAGCTTAGCAGGGTATAAATACTTAAATGAAGTGATTTGATGTAATACCTGTGCCCAAGATTGTCAGGAGAGCTGTAGGGTATTGGGTTGTCAGACGACTTTTCAATACCTTTGTACAATCTCATGGCAAAGTGGTTATAAATCTGCCCATTGGACACGCCAATGGGCATGGAAGCCCTGCCTGACCGGGTTCGAATCCTTCAGGTGTCAAGAGTTATTGACCAGGTGATTGACCTGCAACCAATAACCAGCTAATACACAGTTACACTCTACAAACATCAAGACCACGGGCCAGTGCAGAAGCTGAACCGAATGACCCTGCAACAGGAACGGAGGCAACCTGAAGAATGTAAGCTGGCACCATGTCACACTCTTAATTTATTATCCCATTAATACCCCATTTATTTAATATCCCATTTAATACCACATGTACTGTCATTCAACCATGTCACCTACCACCTAGTCTCACCATTAGAGGATATAACTAGGTGTTAATACAGTAGAATTGTCATTGAGAATGTGAGGTGAGACCTTACAAAACACATCACTAGGCTGTGGCTATACAGAGAGGAAATGCACACTGCATTCAGGTTCCTGCCAGCCATCTGAGGAGCTGGAGGAACTTGATAACTTATGATAACCATCTTTGTACCCTATATGTAACTCGTTTTTTTTGTAACAAAGTTCAAATAAAACAAATATATATGTGTACATACAAAAGATTGGGGGTGGTAGGAGAAGATAATGTTAGTGTTCAGTAAGAAACCACAAGGTCTTCTCTGAACACTTTTTATTTTCTTCTCCGGGCTATGGGTCCCCACATTGGCACCAGAGGTGGTACCCTCACAAACTCTCTCTCTCTCTCTCTCTCTCTCTCTCTCTCTCTCTCTCTCTCTCTCTCTATCTCTCTCTCTCTCTCTCTCTCTCTCTCTCTCTCTCTCTCTCTATATTATATATATATATATATATATATATATAGGGTCTCTAGTAGTTTCAATTAGCTTGGACCCCAACTCCTTCAAAAAACTAGCAACACTTTTGCCCCAGGCACCAAGTGTCTCTGTGGCAATGGGGACAAAATTGTAGTGGTGATCAAGGTCTCCATATTTACGTGACTTGGCTGCTTCCCGGTGATTGGCAGCACCTCCTGCTTGTGTAGCACTGAAGTCAACATAGGTGTGGCCAAAGTTGAAACGTAAGTGTAGTCCCACACCAACTATCTACCTTCCAGGGGTTCATGGTGATCTGTCTGGGCGACCCATAGCCTCATCAGAGTTGCGGGACATTAGGTAACGGGGCTCTCTCTCTGCTGGACAACCGGCTGTGGTAAGGCTTCTCTTAATAATGTCGTTAACCTCGCCGTGTCTTGCATGCCATCCTCCTGTCCTTTGGCAGAGAAGGCCATGCCGTCCGTACCTGTCGGCCTCTGCCTCGCCGCAAATACACTTGAATTCGGTGTGGATTGGGGCAGCGAGGCGGAGAGCCACGGCAATTCGGAGGGCCTGCGGTGTGAGACGGGAGCCGGTTGCTGACNAAGTAGGCCGATTAGGGAACCGGCGGCCGAGCGGACAGCACGCTGACTTGTGATCTGTGGTCCCGGGATCGATCCCTGGCGCCGGCGAAAAACAATGGCCGAGTTTCTTTCACCCTATGCCCCTGTTACCTAGCAGTAAAATAGGTACCTGGGTGTTAGTCAGCTGTCACGGGCTGCTTCCTGGGGGTGGAGGCCCTGGTCGAGGACCGGCCGCGGGGACACTAAAGCCCCGAAATCATCTCAAGAAGATACCTCAAGATTAGCATATAATTTCCGGTAGAGGGAGTTATGGTCAAATCTTGTATATATTTATAGACACAGTCAGTGATAGTGATGGAAAGCATACATCTGTTACCTAGTAACACAGTTCTTGGAGTACCTGTCTTTAATGATGGAGATGTTAGGAATACGGCACCAATATTATCATTAAGGAGAGGACATAAATCCTCCCGAAGGTATTCAATAAAGATCTGTTCCATCATCAACATAATGATACTCCCTATTCACCAACCTACCAATCACCTCGTCTATCGTCTCCCAACACCACCCTTATCGTTTCCTCCACCCCTACCTCTTGTCTTCCACAGTAGTAGGGATGAAGCATTAGCGACCAATTTTCGTTTTTTTAAATTGGTCACTGATGCTTCAGGGGTTCCAGGTAAAGAATTTCAGGCCTCAATTGTTTTCTAAGCTGTTAGGGTATTCAGGCAGAAAATTGATCAGTCTTAGTCGTCTTTCTGTCACAGGGTTTAAGACATAAATTTTGTCAGAGTTCATGTAAACATAGAAGTTTGTTCAGGAAAATAAACATCTTAATGGCAACCCTTTGTTTTTTGCCAAGGAAAATAGACATCTTAGCAGTAACTTTTCAGAGTATAGTTTGAGACTGAAATTTGTCAGAGACCATTTTAAGACTGAAATTTTTCAGAGTTTTAATTCTTGTTGCGTTCTTAAAGAGTTCTTATTGAAATAATTAAACTGTATGGACTTGACCAGATATTTTTATAAAGTTCATCAGAAGTTAGCTCTATATTTTTATAAGTTTAGTTTCACTACTAGTAGCCCAATTTCCCTGAAATATAAAACATAGTTATTGAAAAAGTAATTGGAAAAGAAAAAAGTATTACCGAGTTCTAGCTACCACCTTAGTTCATACGTACAAATCTGCTATTATTTATTAATTTCTTAGAGATTAAAAGCATAAATATTTCACACTCAATAAATAAAATTAAGGTAATTATCGAACTCCAGCTCTTGTCATCTGCCTTACTTTATTCCTACACCTCAGATAATACCTGATAAATTTCCATGAAATTTAAACCCGCTGTATTTTGGACATAGTAAAATAAAATAAAGGCAGTTTCCTAGTTCTAGCTCTTGTCTTCCGCCTTACTTCACTCCTACAACTCCGTTAATACGTGATCAAATTCCCTGAAATTTGAAGCATAAGTATTTCAGATTCAGTAAAATAAATCAAGACATTAACCGAGTGTCAGCTCATGTCCCCGCCTTAGTTCTTTCGTACAACATTGTTACTATCCGTCCATATCTTCTAAAATTTAAACTTCTGTATTTCAGACCTTGTAAAATAAACCAAAAACAATTACCGAGTTTCAACTCCTGTCCTCCACCTTAGTTTAATGTTCATCAGATTTAATTATTCCAGAAGAAGTAAGTAGCTCTCATTCCTTACATTACCTTATCAAAGTTAACAAAAGTCTAACCACACCAGTGTAAATATTCTTATATATCCATTGAAATATCGGATGTCCTTTGGGGCCTTCCTCCATACCTTTCCCGCACCCCCTAACCCCTCACCCCGCTACTCCCCGCAAATTTAATATAACTTTCTCCTGAATAGCTGTATATGTTTAAGTATCATGATTTCTTGAATAACTGTATATGTTAAACGTTGTAAAAATAAACTTTATATTTTTTCTGAGTAAGATTTTTTTAACCTTAATAGAAAAATTGCTTACTACAATGGGGACTATAAACAAGTATGATTACTTTGGTATATTACTTAAAGTTGATTGTCACTGAATAATGACATGTCTTAGTAAATTTAACAGAAATATTGTTTAAAATATTACTTGAAAAGTTACCCTTGACTACTGAGGGTGTATTTTTAATTAAGCTGCCTTTAAAAAAAAAATCCTTAAAATGTTAGAAGTAATGACATAGCTTACTGGAAAGTATCTTTAAATGCACGAAGATATATTAAATTGTTTTTATAATTTACAAAGGTGAGTTAGAGATTAACTTTGAAGGCTATGACAACATATATGACGGATCTTGTCGGAAAACCCGATACTATTTACTAATATTAAATACAATAAGCAGATAATATTGCTTTTTGTGTTATATACACAAGTTAATCCATTGAAAATATAGCCTGTAGTGGAATTTTCCATCAATAGAAAATGGGATATCATTGCCCCGTCGCTATTAAATTCAGCAGCTATTCTGTTGGGAATTATTTTTAATACAGCAGTCTTTGGGCTTTTAACATCATAAAAGCATCTCATTTGAATTAACTTATTTATCAGCACCAAAATATAGTAAATGTGATCTTTCTACCGTAAAACGCATGTTTTTACCTGCCACAGGTGAGGCATGTTTATAGTAGGTATATAAAAAGACGCGCCTATTCGAATGCAACGTTGTGTCAAAATTTGAAAGCAATCGGTAAAGAGGTTTCTAAGATTTCCCTCACATGAAAAACACATGCAATACACAGTTTTTCGGAAAAAGCATTTTTTTTTACCGTCACAGACGTGACATCTATATAGTATGTATATAAAAACCCGCTCGGATGCGAATGGAACGTTGTGTGAAGATTTCAAAGTAATCGGTGAAGAACTTTCGGAGATTAGCGGTTATGCACAAACGAACTTTTCTATTTTTATTTATATAGATTTTGAGTGACATTGTGTTGAAATTGAGCTGTGTTATTTACCATAGAGCTCATTTCGTAAGTATAAGTATAGATGTCCCACCTGTGACAGGTAAAACTATGCT
>WNGS01066681.1:16773684-16778684 GCA_020271785.1 Procambarus virginalis | reverse complement strand
TCTCAATATTTGCTGACGACGCAAAAATTATGAGAAGGATTAAGACAGAGGAGGACTGCTTGATGCTTCTGGAAGACCTAGACAAGCTGAAGGAATGGTCGAACAAATGCTTGTTAGAGTTTAACCCAAGCAAATGTAATGTAATGAAGATAGGTGTAGGGAGCAGGAGGCCAGATTCAAGGTATCATTTGGGAGATGAAATTCTTCAAGAGTCAGAGAGAGAGAGAAAGACCTGAGGGTTGATATCACGCCAGACCTTTCCCCTGAAGCCCATATCAAGAGTATAACATCAGCGACATATGCCAGGCTGGCCAACATAAGACGACATTTAGAAACTTGTGTAAGGAGTCATTTAGAACTTTGTATACCACATATGTCCGACCTATCCTGGAGTATGCAGCTCCAGCATAGAGTCCATATCTAGTCAAGCATAAGACTAAACTGGAGATGGTTCAAAGGTTTGCCACCAGACTAGTACCCGAGCTGAGAGGTATGAGCTACGAAAAGAAACTAAGGGAATTAAACCTCACGTCGCTGGAAGACAGAAGAGTTAGGGGGGGACATGATCACCACATACAAGATTCTCAAAGGAATTGATAGGGTAGATAACGACATGACATTTAACACAAGGGACACGCGCGCGAAGGGACACAGGTGGAAATTGAGTGCCCAAATGAGGCACAAAGATATTAGAAAGAACTTTTTAAGTGTCAGAGTGGTTGACAAATGGAATGCATTAGGAAGTGATGTGGTGGAGGCTGACTCCATACACAGTGTCAAGTGTAGATATGATATAGACCAGTAGGCTCAGAAACTTGTACACCAGTTGATTGATAGTTGAGAGGCGGGACCAAAGAGCCAGAGCCCAACCCCCGCAAGCACAAATAGGTGCTTGAGGGGGTCCACAAATTTCCCGTTCAAGAGTAAAATCTGGAACGGGCTTTTAAAACCACTCGTAAACACTTAAACAATATTAAATTTGAAGATACAGTCAGCTTTTGATGTTTTCAATAGAAACTCTGATATCCACAACTCTGACACTGTAACATATATACAAGCGAACACGGCAGATTTTGAAAGAATTAGCAAGGTGCGCATACACTCAATCACGGGTCCAGACTCTTGTAATTCATATTAGTACTGCAGAGTAGTAGTAGCACGAACGCTCAGTGTAATGTGGAGAATAATCTTGGATACAAGTGAGACAGCAGATGCACCTAAATCAGCAGATATCACTCTATGGCACAAGGTAGGTAGCGAATCACTGGCTAAATTCTGTAGACCGGTCGCACTAACAACACATAAGTAAAGTTTTGGAAAAATCGATTGGGACTTAATTCTCCAGTTTGATTGCAAACCATTAACTTCAAAACCTGGTCGTCATGGGTTTATTGTGGGAAGATAATTCTTTTCATAGTTACTCAGCCACTATGACAAAATCACTGACGCATTAGCAGAAAAACAAAATGCAGATGTTGTATACACGGATTTTGTAAATGCATTTCATAAATGTGATCATAGAGTGATACTCATAAAATACGATTACTACGAATAAGTGGTAGAGTAGAGCGATAGATATTAAATTTCTTATCAAGCAGAATACAGAAATTTACCGGCAAACAAAATCCAACCCAAGCACAGTAACATGTTCTGTACCCCAGGACACAGTCTCTACACCACTGATCTTTCTCATTCTTATCAGCTAACATCACAAATACAAGTCACATCTTCATGTCATCCTTTGGGAACTATGCCAATAATTATTATCGGCTAATATAGCCGATAATAATAATAATAATAATAATAATAATAATAATAATAATAATAATAATAATAATAATAATAATAATAATAATAATAAAGTCTTCAATTGGACAGCTGAAAATAACATTATGTTTAACAGTGATAAATATAAGATAATTAGGTATGGTTGAAATGAAGAAGTTAACCAATACAATGAACAAGATTCAGTAAGATCTAACCACAGAAAAAACAACATGTAAAAGCCACTTTAGTGGGATGCAACTAAAATGTTCCTTGTATTCAAATTATTTGTGCTTTCCCGCATCGAGTATTGCTCAGTATTCACTTTCACTTTTAAAGTAGGAGAGAGTTGTTAAAAAGAAGAAATATAGAAGACATATGAGCAGGCATAAACGCGATAAAGTGTCTATAATATTTGGACAACCTGATAAATGCTCTCTAGACAGGAGACGAGAGAGGTGTCATATAATATACAAGAAAGATACTAGAAGGTCAAGTCCAAAATTTACACCATAAAATATCAACATATTGGAGCGAAAAATTTGGTAGGAAATGCAGTATAGACCCGGTGAAGAAGAGAGGTGCCACCAGCACGATCTGAGAGCACTGTTCCAACACCAGACGTCTACGGCTAGTCAACATCCTCACACTAAACATAAGATGCCTGAACAAAAGTAGAAATTTTGAAGCGAAAATTTGACATGTTTGTGCAGGAAGTTTTATTTTTTTATTATTTATTATTTTCTATCACAGACGTGGCCACACATTTACAATGCTAACCAGCATATATACATTTTCTTCTGTCCTCCATGGACAGGGTTAGAGATCTGTTAAACATATATTTCAAGGGTTTATTGAACAATCAACCACAGAAGGTGAGTCGGTGCTTTTAAAATGCTAAGCTAACCTACATACGTAAATACATAGATACACAGATTTACGTATGCCCTACATAAGGCGTTCGATGTGTCTTTTACAGTGTCATTAATGTACATTTACAAAGGTGAAATGTAATTCTGATCAGCTTCCATATATATTTTATACCCATACATATACATACACACACATATACATACATATATACACACACACACACATGCATTCACATACATTTGTCTCATTTACTCTGACAGGGTGAGATAACTGATAAAGAAACTAGTGTGCAATTAAGCACTTAATCACTGAAGGTGATTAAGGTGCTTTTACAAGCTCAGGTTGTATAGTTACATCACATACATTGTATAATTAATCTATTACATGGTCAATCTTGGATTGGGTTTTTGCCGCTAGGTTCGAGCTACGAGCAGCTCTAAGCAGCAGCCTGTTGGCCCAAGTTATCACAAGCCAAGCCTGACCCAAAAACAGGGTTTGGGAACTAGAACTCCCAGAACACACTCCACATATTCATAACTTTTTGTTTCCAGAATCTTCAGCAACCAGTTTGAAGTAGAAGGAGCTGAGTTAGACCTGGCACTCATGAAGACCTATCTTGAGGTTATCTTGAGATGATTTAGGGGCTTTAGTGTCCCCGCGGCCCGGTCCTCGACCAGGCCTCCACCCCCAGGAAGCAGCCCGTGACAGCTGAATAACACCCAGGTACCTATTTTACTGCTAGGTAACAGGGGTATAGGGTGAAAGAAACTCTGCCCATTGTTTCTCTCCGGTGCCCGAGATCGAACCCGGGACCACAGGGTCACAAGTCCAGTGTGCTGTCCGCTCGGCCGAGCGGGAGTCAAACTCAGAAAATAGAGAAGCGACGACGTTTCTGTTCGTCCTGAACCATTATCAAGTCGTGTGCTTGATAATGACACGACATTATAATGGTCCAGGACGGACCAAGACGTCGTCGTCTATTCATCTTGTGATGTGTTATTTGGTCATGATATCTTGAGCCACGTTATTGTGCCTCATCGCCTGCATCCGGCACTATATATTATACAATAAAATACCTCCTTTGCCTGATCGATTCTTTTCCTCTCCTCACTTCCCCCCTCACCAGGAAAGGAATATTTTCTCTATGCAACACACACATTTCCTGTTCATATTTGTTGTTCTCCTTTGAAGCTGTTTTCAGTGATATTCGGAAGTTTTCATCACCAGGTTTTAGATTATTTGTTATTCTACCATAGTAAATTTATTTGTTCTTGCCTAATTTAAAAAAAAATCAAGCAAGTTTAATAGCCAAATATAATTAAGCTGTATTTGGCTATAGAGTTTTCACTGTAAAATAGCTTGGATTTGTGAATATAATACACACCAAGTAATTCCATTACTCTCTTTTGGAAAGTTAACTGTGTTGCTGTTGTTGGCTGTGAGATCCACCAGCTCACTTTTGACAGCTTGCTGTGTTGCAGATAAATTTGTATGTGGATGTGTGTGTGTGGGAGGAGGCTGACTGGGGTCCCCCTTGTGGCAGGAGGGTAGGTGGTGTGTGTAGGAGGTGGCTGGCTGGGGTCACCTTGTGTGAGGAGGGAGGGTGGTGGCTGGCTGGGGCCACCTTGTGTGAGGAGGGAGGGTGGTGGCTGGCTGGGGCCACCTTGTGTGGGGAGGGAGGGTGGTGGCTGGCTGGGGTCACCTTGTGTGGGGAGGGAGGGTGGTGGCTGGCTGGGGCCACCTTGTGTGGGGAGGGAGGGTGGTGGCTGGCTGGGGCCACCTTGTGTGGGGAGGGAGGGTGGTGGCTGGCTGGGGTCACCTTGTGTGGGGAGGGAGGGTGGTGGCTGGCTGGGGTCACCTTGTGTGGGGAGGGAGGGTGGTGGCTGGCTGGGGTCACCTTGTGTGGGGAGGGAGGGTGGTGGCTGGCTGGGGTCACCTTGTGTGGGGAGGGAGGGTGGTGGCTGGCTGGGGCCACCTTGTGTGGGGAGGGAGGGTGGTGGCTGGCTGGGGTCACCTTGTGTGGGGAGGGAGGGTGGTGGCTGGCTGGGGTCACCTTGTGTGGGGAGGGAGGGTGGTGGCTGGCTGGGGCCACCTTGTGTGGGGAGGGAGGGTGGTGGCTGGCTGGGGTCACCTTGTGTGGGGAGGGAGGGTGGTGGCTGGCTGGGGTCACCTTGTGTGAGGAGGGATGGTGGTGGCTGGCTGGGGTCACCTTGTGTGGGGAGAGAGGGTGGTGGCTGGCTGGGGTCACCTTGTGTGAGGAGGGAGGGTGGTGGCTGGCTGGGCCACCTTGTGTGGGGAGGGAGGGTGGTGGCTGGCTGGGGCCACCTTGTGTGGGGAGGGAGGGTGGTGGCTGGCTGGCTGGG
>WNGS01066681.1:16762493-16767493 GCA_020271785.1 Procambarus virginalis | reverse complement strand
CCTGAAGTATGCCCCTCCTGAAGTATGCCCCCTCCTGAAGTATGCCCCTCCTGAAGTATGCCCCTCCTGATGTATGCCCCTACTGAAGAATGACTCCTCCTGAAGTATGCCCCTCCTGAAATATGCCCCCTCCTGAAGTATGCCCCTCCTGAAGTACGCCCCTCCTGAAGTATGACCCCTCCTGAAGTATGCCTCCTCCTGAAGTATGCCCCTCCTGAAATACGTCCCCTCCTGAAGTATGCCCCCTCCTGTAGTATGCCCCTCCTGAAGTATGCCCCTCCTGAAATATGCCCCCTCCAGAAGTATGCCCCCTCCTGTAGTATGCCCCTCCTGTAGTATGCCCTTCCTGAAGTATGCCCCTCCTGAAATATACCTCTTCCCAAATGGAGAGATGAATCCGGAAATACACCAGAGACCAGTCAGGCACAAGGGAAGAGTCTGTAGACCAAACCTGAGAGACCATCATCCAACAGTCGATTACTGCAGGATGATGATGATGATGATGATGATGATGATGATGATGATGATGATGATGATGATGATGACTCTGCAGAGCGCAAGACCTGGGTATACTCATCACATTAACACGCCTGGGAGCACCAATAGTGGTGACGGAAGTGTACTGAGACGGTGAACTGAATGTTTTATTCTGGCAAAATTAAATAAGTTTTTGTTACAAATTATGCGGTACCTAAACAAGGAAATCCTTGCAAATGTGTACACGTTTCACTCCGTATAATCCACCCCAATGTGCTGGTTGATACAGCTATGGCCTCGCCTCTTGCACGGGCGGGGAACCATTCCTGATGGTCAGGTAGGTGGTTTCACCAACTTCACTACGTCATATCCCAGCCCCTTGTCCTAATACCTCTTCCAAGTGCCATATAACATGCAAGTATAAGGGTTTTCTACTGAGAATTATCCTACCTCACCTCCCTCAGCAGAATTACCCTACCTTACCTCCCACAGCTGAATTACCCTACCTCACCTCCCTCAGCTGAGTTACCCTACCTCACCTCCCTCAGCAGAATTACCCTACCTCACCTCCCTCAGCAGAATTACCCTACCTTACCACCCACAGCACAAAGTGGGCGCAAGGTTCCGCACAATATATTACGCCCTGTTGTTGTGAATCATGTTATAATTACCGAGAGATCTCCTACGGTAGAATAACACAGACCAAAGACATTTGAGGTTTACACTCCGTGTGAAATTATTTACACATCTAGCTGGTTATCTTATAGTTCCACAACACCATACAAATAGTTAATGACTCGATATTATTATGAACGATTATACCAGTATGATTATTTAAAGTATTAATATAACAACGATTATAAAAGTGTATTATACTTTTGTCGTATTGGTAAGGAAGATAAACCCCTGTCAAAGGTGTGACACATCTTATGATGCGTGACACTTCTTATGAGGTGTGACACATCTTATGATGCGTGACACATCTTATGAGTAGTGACACATCTTATGATGCGTGACACATCTTATGAGGCGAGACAACTTGAACACACTCCAGAGAGCCGCAATACCCAGGTGGCCCTTCAGGTTAGTCAATGTATACAATAACATTAAATAGATTTTTGAGCACAAATGAATGGCGCCAGGTGGAGCTGGAGCCCTCAGGGACGGGCAAATGCTTCTCCAGGGCCATCGAACTCACTTCCAAGGACTTACTAAATCTGCTCCGAACTGAGTTAATTTGTTCCAGCACTCGGCAAATTGTTCCCCGTGAGCCCAGTCTTAACTTTTAGCTCGAAGTTTTCCACGAAGATGCATTCCTGGCTCCTCCGCGACTTTGGTGCAAGTTGTCTCAACTGGATGCAACAAATGTGTCGATTTATTGCAATGTTGCAGCCGTTTGTCACTCAATATGGCAAATTTATGCAAGAGATTATACTGTATTCTCAAGAGTATAATTAAAGCAGCACTTGACAATATAATGAAGTTTAATATTTGCTTAGTTAGCATCTTCACGTTAGTGTGGACACACTGACCGAACGAGCCTTCATTATCACCCTGGCTGGAGCCTTCATCATCACCATGGCTGGAGCCTCTACCTTCACCATGGCTGGAGCCTCTACCATCACCATGGCTGGAGCCTCTACCTTCACCATGGCTGGAGCCTCTACCATCACCCTGGCTGGAGCCTCTACCTTCACCATGGCTGGAGCCTCTACCTTCACCCTGGCTGGAGCCTCTACCTTCACCCTGGCAGGAGCCTCTACCATCACCCTGGCTGGAGCCTCTACCTTCACCATGGCTGGAGCCTCTACCTTCACCCTGGCTGGAGCCTCTACCTTCACCCTGGCTGGAGCCTCTACCTTCACCATGGCTGGAGCCTCTACCTTCACCATGGCTGGAGCCTCTACCTTCACCCTGGCTGGAGCCTCTACCTTCACCATGGCTGGAGCCTCTACCTTCACCCTGGCTGGAGCCTCTACCATCACCATGGCTGGAGCCTCTACCATCACCCTGGCAGGAGCCTCTACCATCACCCTGGCTGGAGCCTCTACCTTCACCATGGCTGGAGCCTCTACCTTCACCCTGGCTGAGCCTCTACCGCACCATGGCTGGAGCCTCTACCATCACCCTGGCTGGAGCCTCTACCATCCCCTGGCTGGAGCCTCTACCTTCACCATGGCTGGAGCCTCTACCTTCACCCTGGCTGGAGCCTCTACCTTCACCCTGGCTGGAGCCTCTACGCTTCACCCTGGCTGGAGCCTCTACCTTCACCCTGGCTGGAGCCTCTACCTTCACCATGGCTGGAGCCTCTACCATCACCATGGCTGGAGCCTCTACCTTCACCATGGCTGGAGCCTCTACCTTCACTATGGCTGGAGCCTCTACCTTCACCCTCGCTGGAGCCTCTACCTTCACCATGGCTGGAGCCTCTACCTTCACCTTGGCTGGAGCCTCTACCTTCACTATGGCTGGAGCCTCTACCTTCTCCATGGCTGGAGCCTCTACCTTCACCCTGGCTGGAGCCTCTACCTTCACCCTGGCTGGAGCCTCTACCTTCACCATTGCTGGAGCCTCTACCTTCACTATGGCTGGAGCCTCTACCTTCATCATGGCTGGAGCCTCTACCTTCACCATGGCTGGAGCCCCTACCTTCACCATGGCTGGAGCCTCTACCATCACCATGGCTGGAGCCTCTACCTTCACCTTGGCTGGAGCCTCTACCTTCATCATGGCTGGAGCCTCTACCTTCACCATGGCTGGAGCCTCTACCTTCACCATGGCTGGAGCCTCTACCTTCACCTTGGCTGGAGCCTCTACCTTCTCCATGGCTGGAGCCTCTACCATCACCATGGCTGGAGCCTCTAACTTCACCATGGCTGAGCCTCTACCATCACCATGGCTGGAGCCTCTAACTTCACCATGGCTGGAGCCTCAACCTTCACCATGGCTGGAGCCTCTACCTCCACCATGGCTGGAGCCTCTACCATCACCATGGCTGGAGCCTCTACCTTCAACATGGCTGGAGCCTCTACCTTCACCCTGGCTGGAGCCTCTACCTTCACCATGGCTGGAGCCTCTACCTTCACTATGGCTGGAGCCTCTACCTTCACTATGGCTGGAGCCTCTACCTTCATCATGGCTGGAGCCTCTACCTTCACCATGGCTGCAGCCTCTACCTTCACCATGGCTGGAGCCTCTACCTTCACCATGGCTGGAGCCTCTACCTTCACCATGGCTGCAGCCTCTAACTTCACCCTGGCTGGAGCCCTCTAACTTTCACCCTGGCTGTAGCCTCTACCTTCACCATGGCTGGAGCCTCTACCTTCATCATGGCTGGAGCCTCTACCTTCACCATGGCTGGAGCCTCTAACTTCACCATGGCTGGAGCCTCTAACTTCACCATGGCTGGAGCCTCTAACTTCACCATGGCTGGAGCCTCTAACTTCACCATGGCTGGAGCCTCTAACTTCACCATGGCTGGAGCCTCTAACTTCACCATGGCTGGAGCCTCTAACTTCACCATGGCTGGAGCCTCTACCTTCGCCCTGGCTGGAGCCTCTACCTTCACCCTGGCTGGAGCCTCTACCTTCACCCTGGCAGGAGCCTCTACCTTCTCCATGGCTGGAGCCTCTACCTTCACCCTGGCTGGAGCCTCTACCTTCACCATGCCTGGAGCCTCTACCTTCACCATGGCTGCAGCCTCTACCTTCACCATGGCTGGAGCCTCTACCTTCACCATGGCTGGAGCCTCTCCCTTCACCATGGCTGGAGCCTCTACCTTCTCCATGGCTGGAGCCTCTACCTTCACCATGGCCGGAGCCTCTAACTTCACCCTGGCTGGAGCCTCTACCCTTCACCATGGCTGGAGCCTCTAACTTCACCATGGCTGGAGCCTCTAACTTCACCCTGGCTGGAGCCTCTAACTTCACCATGGCTGGAGCCTCTACCTTCACCCTGGCAGGAGCCTCTACCTTCACCCTGGCTGGAGCCTCTACCTTCACCATGGCCGGAGCCTCTACCTTCACCCTGGCAGGAGCCTTCACCTTCACCATTGCTGGAGCCTCTACCTTCACCATGGCTGGAGACTCTACCTTCACCATGGCTGTAGCCTCTACCTTCACCATGGCTGGGGCCTCTACCATTCACCCTGCTGGAGCCACTACCATCACCCCTGGCTGGAGCCTCTACCTTCACCATGGCTGCAGCCTCTACCTTCACCCTGGCTGGAGCCTCTACCTTCACCATGGCTGGAGCCCCTACCTTCACCATGGCTGGAGCCTCTACCTTCAACATGGCTGGAGCCTCTACCTTCACCATGGCTGGAGCCTCTACCATCACCCTGGCCTGGAGCCACTACCATCACCATGGCTTGGAGCCTCTACCTTCACCATGGCTGGAGCCTCAACCTTCACCATGGCTGGAGCCTCTACCTTCACTATGGCTGGAGCCTCTACCTTCACCATGGCTGGAGCCTCTATAACATTTTAATTTATCCTTCATTCAAGTGTTATTTACCATCCCTT
>WNGS01066681.1:16749078-16761493 GCA_020271785.1 Procambarus virginalis | reverse complement strand
ACCACATCAAGACCTTAAAAGAAGCAGAGATTCGAGGTATTTACCTCAAATATCTCCACTTCCAAGAGCACTAGATGAGTGGAGGGGTCACTAATGCGTTTTCATCAAGCCACGTTTATATGGGAGAACTCGTGTCCAGTATGAGCCTATACTTGCATGAACCACAAGTGAAGATTAACAATCTTTGGACAACACCACCGTGAGACTCGAACCTAGAAAGCACAACTACCTTCCAGTAGTGCCCATAACTAGTACGCCTTACCCACTACACCACATCAGACCCTTAAAAGAAGCAGATATACATATATATATATATATATTATATATATATATATATATATATTATAGATATATATATATTATATATATATATATATATATATATATATATATACATATACATATGCTATACTAGGCCTAGGAATGTTCAAGTTTGAATTTTGCGTGTTTTCCTCGGACTATAAGATGTTTACAAGTACAACATGCGACGTTTTTTGTGTCCAACAGCACAGTGTCACGTTCAACTAAACAGTTGCTCTCGTTTAGGGAGGATGGCATGTTGTCAGGTATTTCTCTTCAACGGCCCAGATTGATGCGACGCCTGGCGCGCTTGTCGCATGATCCACAGGATCATGGGGGGCCAGGGGCCTGGTAGCCTGGTGGATAGCGTGCAGGATTCGTATTCTGTGGTGCGGGTTCGATTCCCGCACCCGGCAGAAACAAATGGGCAAAGTTTCTTTCATCCTGAATGCCCCTGTTACCTAGCAGTAAATAGGTACCTGGGAGTTAGTCAGCTGTCACGGGCTGCATCCTGGGGTGTGTGTGTGTGTGTGTATGTGGTGTGGGAAAAAAAAAAGTAGTTAGTAAACAGTTTATTGACAGTTGAGAGGCGGGCCGAAAGAGCAAAGCTCAACCCCCGTAAAATACAACTAAGTGAATACAACTAAGTGAATACAGGAAAGTAAATAATATTTTCTGTTTCCGACTGGATGTTCGGATGGAAAGACGTGTGTCCGGCGCCGGCTTGGGAAAGAGTTGCTGTCAGTTGCCCTCAGCAGGTCATTATAAGACTTTTTTACCATGAATTTACGTGAGGACCACTATTTCTCAGGTGTCCTCGGCGAAGACACGAAGCGGGCGGCTTATTAAATAAAGGTCGCCCCTTTTATCCTGATGACTTAATCTATATGGATCTTACAATGTAGTCGTGCTCTGGCATTTAAGGCGTCGGTGGGTAGGCGGTTCCATGTGTTTATAATCCTCTGGGTGAGAGAGCTTTCCTGTTTTCTGACCTACAATGTGACTTGTTGAGCTTGGAACCGTTGCTCCTTGTTTGTGTTACATCTGACCTTATGAAGAAGTTGTCTGGATTAATATCCTCCAAGTTGTTCAATACTTAAAAGTTTCAATGAGATCAGCCTTGTCATGTCTGGTTGAAATTGTTGTTAGCCCTGTGGCCCTCAACCGTTCCTGGTATGCGAGCTGACAGTTCAGGAATGACTTTTGTCGCCCGGTGTTAAACTTTGTCAAAAGCAGATTGTCTTTCTGAAGGTGTCCATGCTTGGATACAAAATCCAAATAAGAGCACACTAGAAATTTATAGTGAATAACTACCTTATTTACTTTTAAATCAAAGTTACGTTTGACTATTCCTAGAATTGTTTGTTTTTGTTTTTGTTTTGCTGCAGCTCCCACTTGCGAAACTTTCTGGGATTTGTGGGTTCTGACTCCAAGGTTCTTTCCTTCATCAGTCTGCTGCAGGGTAATGTTGTTGATCTGATAGTTGTGATGTGCATTGTTATGCCCCACATGCAAGGTCTTGCATTTTCCAAATATTAAAAAGCATCTGCCATTTTCTGAAACTTAAACATGCAGAACTATTTTCATCTCACGTACCTACGGGAAGCATTTAGAGAAGTGGACTTTGAACACCGCAAGTCAGCGAGGCACGTGCCCAATATTCTGCGGCCAGGCTGTGATGAAACACTGTGTCCACTCGAATAATACATCGCATTTTGATGTCAAAATCCTCAACGGGCAAAATATAGTGTACTGTAAATTATAGCGGCTCATGAATGTCACGTTAACTATGCGTGGGTCGTCTGCTAGGCTAGGCTAGGCTAGGCTAGGCTAGGTTACGTTAGGTTAGGTTAGGCTTGGGCAATATATGACATTTTTGTGACGTGGCAACACGAGCAGCCCGTCCTCAGGCCAGGCTCGTTAGAGCGTCCCCCCCCCCCACCCCCCTTCGATACGCTTTCATAATTGTTAACATACTTTGTAATATAAATAAGCTTGTTCTCATATATACATTAATATACAATAAAATTCGTTGAAAAGTTAGGCATAGGTTAGGTGTTCAGGTTTTGTTGATTTTTTTGTGTTTGTAGTACGTGGGTGAAGCATTTACAGACTTGCGACTCGAGCAGAGGACGTCAGCGAAGCACTGCTCGAGAAAAGTACACACGTCGTCAATTGTGAGTCGTGTTTAAACTTTTTCATCCATAAGAATTTTAAACGGCTGAATTAATGAGCATTTGGTCTTTGTTGATGATGACGGGCTGACTCGAGAGAACGGACTGTGAGGAAACACCAAGAGGCTTCGAGCAGGTTCATGACTGGGATGGTTCAAGACTTGAGAAGCGGACCTTCTGAACCCTCAACTTGCGCGGGTCACCTCAGTAAGTCGTTTGCTATACATGGTGACGGACCTGAGGCGGGATACGTGTACAACAAGAAGTGTATATCATGTTCTAGGGGTCTACACTGCGAGTTTCCTATAGTCCTGTGATCAGGGCTAATGTATACTTACTGGCTGGTCAGTAAACAGATGTGGTGACCTTAATAACCCCTCCAGAGGTTGAAAGACCATACGCTCAACGCTATCTTAGTGAAGTGTGTGTTATGTGTGAAACATCTTAAGTATTATTGAAGAACAAAATAAACATGTGTTCGGCCACAGTTAATTATTGGAACTGAATGATGATTAACGATTGTGTTATGATTGAACAATTTTTGTGTAATAAGTGGCGCGGGAACTTCAATCCCTCTTTCTTTGTTTAGGAAGATTCTAAAGTACACATTGTGGTTTTGACTGAACAAGAGATTTTATTAGTGTTCTGTATTTAAATTACCTGTTTCTTATATACTAAGATCCTAAAAGTCCCACTTGGGGGTGTAAGGTTAAGTAAGACATCAGAGCAGGAAATGACATTACTATACGTGATTTGGTTGACTTGCAAGTGTTGAGTGTTTTGTAGAAAATACCCGTTGTATATGAACCATTTTCCTCGTGGCAAGGTCTACGAGCTGCTTGTTGGCAGCTCTCAATCGTCGTCCAGTGTTTCTTGTCTTAGTGTTGTGTTTAAGACGTTTCGAAAGAATCGTGAATATTGCATAATATATCCAGATTGAAACCACAAACTGGATTTATTATACCTGGATATACACGCGGTCAGTGTTATGTCAACCCCAGCCTCCTCGTGTGACCTCACCAGACGAGGGACCCAGCGTCCTCGTCTGACCTCACCAGACGAGGGACCCAGCGTCCTCGTGTGACCTCACCAGACGAGGGACCCAGCGTCCTCGCCTGACCTCACCCGACGAGGGACCCAGCGTCCTCGTCTGACCTCACCAGACGAGGGACCCAGCGTCCTCGTCTGACCTCACCAGACGAGGGACCCAGCGTCCTCGTCTGACCTCACCAGACGAGGGACCCAGCGTCCTCGTCTGACCTCACCCGACGAGGGACCCAGCGTCCTCGTCTGACCTCACCAGACGAGGGACCGAGCGTCCTCGTCTGACCTCACCAGACGAGGGACCCAGCGTCCTCGTGTGACCTCACCAGACGAGGGACCCAGCGTCCTCGTCTGACCTCACCAGACGAGGGACCCAGCGTCCTCGTGTGACCTCACCAGACGAGGGACCCAGCGTCCTCGTCTGACCTCACCAGACGAGGGACCCAGCGTCCTCGCCTGACCTCACCAGACGAGGGACCCAGCGTCCTCGTCTGACCTCACCAGACGAGGGACCCAGCGTCCTCGTCTGACCTCACCAGACGAGGGACCCAGCGTCCTCGTCTGACCTCACCAGACGAGGGACCAAGCGTCCTCGTCCTTCAAGTAAGGTAGGCAACACCTCAAGTGTCACCTTCACCTGAGCTGCTTATGAATATAAATATAAAAATGTGATCATTCATATAGGCAATGTATTATATTTGAGGACTTAATGTTACAAAGACTTTTCATTTCTTGTCAATAATTCAGTTTCATGTCTTCACAGGTAAGTGCACCCAAACAGCTCCTCGTGGGACAATGTTCTTCTAATTCTAAGGTACGTTCCAGTTATCTAGTTCCAAAAAACATTTTGTGTATATAACAAGGCAAAGTTCACAATGCAGTTTTGGGGAAGTACCAAAGTTCTTCATTGAACACTGACACTAGAGCCCTGACTTTGTAGAGCCCCCTGCCCTGGTCGTGGAGGGCCTGGAGCCCCCTGCCCTGGTCGTGGAGGGCCTGGAGCCCCCTGACCTGGTCGTGGAGGGCCTGGAGCCCCCTGCCCTGGTCGTGGAGGGCCTGGAGCCCCCTGCCCTGGTCGTGGAGGGTCTGGAGCCCCCTGCTCTGGTCGTAGAGAGCCTGGAGCCCCCTGCCCTGGTCGTGGAGGGCCTGGAGCCCCCTGCCCTGGTCGTGGAGGGCCTGGAGCCCCCTGCCCTGGTCGTGGAGGGCCTGGAGCCCCCTGCCCTGGTCGTGGAGGGCCTGGAGCCCCCTGCTCTGGTCGTAGAGGGCCTGGAGCCCCCTGCCCTGGTCGTGGAGGGCCTAGAGCCCCCTGCCCTGGTCGTGGAGGGCCTGGAGCCCCCTGACCTGGTCGTGGAGGGTCTGGAGCCCCCTGCCCTGGTCGTGGAGGGCCTGGAGCCCCCTGCCCTGGTCGTGGAGCCCCCTGCCCTGGTCGTGGAGCCCCCTGCCCTGGTCGTGGAGCCCCCTGCCCTGGTCGTGGAGCCCCCTGCCCTGGTCGTGGAGGGACTGGAGCCCCCTGCCCTAGTCGTGGAGGGCCTGGAGCCCCCTGCCCTGGTCGTGGAAGGCCTGGAGCCCCCTGCCCTGGTCGTGGAGCCCCCTGCCCTGGGCGTGGAGCTCCCTGCCCTGGGCGTGGAGCCCCCTGCCCTGGGCGTGGAGCCCCCTGCCTTGGGCGTGGAGCCCCCTGCCCTGGGCGTGGAGCCCCCTGCCCTGGGCGTGGAGCCCCCTGCCCTGGGCGTGGAGCCCCCTGCCCTGGGCGTGGAGCCCCCTGCCCTGGGCGTGGAGCCCCCTGTCCTGGGCGTGGAGCCCCCTGTCCTGGGCGTGGAGCCCCCTGCCCTGGGCGTGGAGCCCCCTGCCCTGGGCGTGGAGCCCCCTGCCCTGGGCGTGGAGCCCCCTGCCCTGGGCGTGGAGCCCCCTGCCCTGGGCGTGGAGCCCCCTGCCCTGGGCGTGGAGCCCCCTGCCCTGGGCGTGGAGCCCCCTGCCCTGGGCGTGGAGCCCCCTGCCCTGGGCGTGGAGCCCCCTGCCCTGGGCGTGGAGCCCCCTGCCCTGGGCGTGGAGCCCCCTGCCCTGGGCGTGGAGCCCCCTGCCCTGGGCGTGGAGCCCCCTGCCCTGGGCGTGGAGCCCCCTGCCCTGGGCGTGGAGCCCCCTGCCCTGGGCGTGGAATTTCTGTTGGATAATTAATCGTTTCATCTCCTTCCACAACAGTGTCGACGGACTTGTATGTGATTGCCTCGCTTTAAATGTTAGACTGAATAATATTGTTAAGGTCGTAGACGTTTTGTTCTTGGCCACAAGAATAGCTCGTTCACTCAGCCAATCGTGATTCTCATAATTAGTTTGAATATTGGGAAATACTTTTTCAACCAATTCTTCTTTTGACGTCACTAAATTGCAGAAGTTATGAGGCAATGAACTTCGTCCTGAGGTCAGATCAACCGCCACGTTTACGTTCCCAATTTCCAAAATTGATGTGAGAATATCACAGCTGATGGATCGTTTTGCAGTAGCTACATAACTACATGCATATTTGTAGTTAATGTAAATATCTTTACGTGACGCCACAAAGTAGAGTATTTCAGGCAAGCATTTATTTCGTCCGCTGGTGTCGATCGAGAAACTACAGGTATTGTTTGCCTGAAATCTACTGCACGCAATATTAATGCATTCCCGAATGGTCGGATGTTTCCTCGTAAATCTTGCAATGATCTATCAAGAGCCTCGAGCGATTTTTTGTGGGGCATTGTGCATTCATCCCAAACAATAAGTTTGCATTTCTGCAATACTTTCTCTTGCCAGATAATTTGAAAATGTTGCACGTGGGAGTTTCCCTGAATTGCATGTTCAAAGGCGATTTCAATGCCGAAGTAGCAGTTCTTCCACATGGTAGCAATATCGCAGCAATTCCGAACGATGCAAGAGCTAACGTTATGCCATTTTGGATCGAAATGCTACCAGAATCAATCTAATTGGGAAGGTTTCACCAGTTCCTCCTGGCGCATCTAAGAAGATTTCTCCAAGGCCGATATTGACTGTTTTAATTACTTGATTGTGAAAGCCTTTTCGCTCAAGCATTAGCCTAGGAATATTTGAATAAACATACGACAACAGATCACTCGTGTTGTAATTTTGTTCACGATACAATTCTACATCGAACGAAGCAGCCACAGATCGATTCGGAGATAGCATTTCAAACTGATTGAGAACTTTGTTCGCGATTTCTAAGCACAAGTCTTCAATCATTATCAAAGCTTCTTTGTAGATTTTTGTTGTAAAATCCATGTTCATATATGAATTTTCCTTGCGTATTCGACGGATAGTATCTTCAGCCCTGTGCGAGTTATATTTCTCCCATAACTCTGTTGGCGATAACAGAGACCCGGTGGTCAATATGATTGCAAACAAGGCACGAATTTGATTTGGATGTGACGTGTTGGACGCGTCATTAATGCATACATCTCAGTGCCGGTCGTCCTCCAATAAATTCAGAACTTGACATGCACTACGAGAGGTTATCTTGAGATGATTTCAGGGCTTTAGTGTCCCCGCGGCCCGGTCCTCGACCAGGCCTCCACTCCCAGGAAGCAGCTCGTGACAACTGACTAACACCCAGGTACCTATTTTACTGCTAGGTAACAGGGGCATAGGGTGAAATAAATGTCCATTTTCATGTTTTCCAATCAAAAACATGCTAACGAAATATTTCAATTCAAACGTAGATCAATCGACACAGATCAATTTCTCCACCAATTGCACTGAAAAATATTAAGAACAGTTAAAAAAACTAAATGAAATTCAATGAAAAAAGAAACAAATAAGCTATACCCACGAAATGAACGGTATGGTAAACAACACAGCTCAATTCCAACGCAATGTCACACAAAATAATAAATGAAAATGAAAATAAATAAAAATCTATGAAAATTCAATTTATCAGCGCAATCGGAAACATTGAAAAGGAATCGTAACATATATTGTATTACTTGTGTTGGTCTTACGTGCAACAGATGGCGCTGTTTAAAATAAAAGTATGCTTTTACCTATCACAGGTGTGGCATCTAAATAGTAGGTATTAAAAACACGCACGTATTCAAATGGAACATTGTGTCAAAATTTCAAAGCAATCAGTGAAGAACATTGGGAGAGTAAAGTGTGTGTTGCTCCTACGTCCTACAGATGGCGCTGTTTAAAAAAAAAGTATGTTTTTTCCTGTCACAGGTGAGGCATGTATATATTAGGTATATAAAATTCGAATTTCGCTTATTCCAATGCAACGTTGTCAAAATTTCAAAGCACTCGGTAAACAGGTTTCGAAGATTTTCCTCTCATGAAAAACACATGAAAACATTTTTTTAAAGCATGATTTTTCCCATCACAGACGTGATATTGATATAGTATTTATAAAACACCCGCTCGGATGAGAATGAAACATTGTGTGAAGATTTCAAAGCAATCCGTGAAGAGCTTTCGGAGATTAGCGATTTTGAACAAACGAACATTTCCATTTTTATTTATATAGCTTAGGAACATAAATTGTTGACCTAATTATGTTACTTTTGGTTAGGATAAGATAGGTTAGGTTAGGTAGGGTTGGTTAGGTTCGGTTATATATCTGTTAATTTTAACTTAAATTAAAAAAAAACTTAACTCATAGTTAATACTATATATATATGATATATATATTATATATATATATATATATATATATATATATATATATATATATATATATATATATATATATATTTTATTAAATATGACCGAAAAAGTAAGATTAATAATTCTAACACGAATTTTCTCGATTTTCCTTATGTTTCTTTTTACTGGTGACGGTAAATGAAAATCAATTCTCCAAAATTCATTTTATTTCTAGTCTGACGCGACACTTGAGCGCGTTTCGTAAAACTTATTACATTTTCAAAGACTTTAGTTTATCCACACACAACTTATGACTGAAACGGCAATTGGCTCTTATACCTGCATTTGGGTGAGGTGATGTAATACAATAGTGGGGTGAAAAACAAACTTTCAACAAAACACAGAACACGGAACAATGGGTATAGATTTGCAGAAGATGGGTAAAGATAGAACTGCAGAAGGCCTATTGGCCCATATTTCTTGATGTTTCTATATTGGAGCGGAGTCTTGAAGTGGGTAGAATATAGTTGTGCGTTAATTGGCTGTTGATTGCTGGTGTTGACTTCTTGATGTGTAGTGCCTCGCAGATGTCAAGCCGCCTGCTGTCGCTGTATCTATCAATGATTTCTGTGTTGTTTGCTAAGATTTCTCTGGTGATGGTTTGGTTGTGGGAAGAGAATATATGTTCCTTAATGGAGCCCTGTTGCTTAGGAATCGTTAAACGCCTGGAAAGAGATGATGATGTCTTGCCTATATACTGCGTTTTTTGAGGCTTACAGTCCCCAAGAGGGCATTTGAAGGCATAGACGACGTTTGTCTCTTTTAGAGCGTTCTGCTCCGTGTCTAGATAGTTTCTCATGAGTAGGCTGGCCGTTTTTTTGGTTTATAGTAAATCGTTAGTTGTATCTTCTGATTATTGTCTGTAGGGATAACATTTCTATTAACAATATCTTTCGGACCCTTTCCTCCGTTTTATGAGCTGTGGAGAAGAAGTTCCTGTAAAATAGTCTAATAGGGGGTATAGGTGTTGTATTAGTTGTCTCTTCAGAGGTTGCATGACGTTTCACATTCCTTCTTATGATGTCTTCAATGAAACCATTGAAGAAGCCGTTGTTGACTAGGACCTGCTTTACCCTACAGAGTTCTTCGTCGACTTGCTTCCATTCTGAGCTGTGGCTGAGAGCACGGTCGACATAAGCGTTAACAACACTCCTCTTGTACCTGTCTGGGCAGTCACTGTTGGCGTTTAGGCACATTCCTATGTTTGTTTCCTTAGTGTAGACTGCAGTGTGGAAACCTCCGCTCCTTTCCATGAATGTTACATCTAGAAAGGGCAGCTTCCCATCCTTCTCCATCTCGTAAGTGAAACGCAACACAGAATTCTGCTCAAACGCCTCTTTCAGCTCCTGCAGATGTCTGACATCAGGTACCTGTGTAAAAATGTCAACATACCTGCAGTATATGGCCGGTTTCAAGTTCAAGTCGACGAAGACTTTTTTCTCGATAGTACCCATGTAGAAGTTCGCAAACAGGGCACCTAGGGGAGAACCCATGGCGACCCCATCTACTTGCTTATATATGTGCCCATCCGGGCTCAAGAAGGGTGCCTCCTTAGTACAAGCTTGGAGTAGTTTCCTCAGGATATTTTCTGGTATGTCAAGAGGAGTACAGGCCGGATCACGATACAATCGGTCCACTATCATCCCGATTGTTTCATCCACAAGTACGTTGGTAAACAGTGATTCTATGTCCAACGAGGCTCTTATCCCTGTGGCCCGTGTTCCCCGCAGTAAGTCAACAAATTCCTTCGGGGACTTAAGGCTGAAGGCGCAAGGGACATAAGGAGTCAGTAAGCCATTGAGTCGTTTCGCCAGTCTGTACGTGGGTGTTGGTATCTATTTACCATGTTGGTATTTACTAATATATGTAGTTTAATACTGTAGTTTGATTGGCTGCATATATATAAATTTAATATAACCCCCCCTAATGTGTAAGGATCGATTTGCGAGATTATTGCAGAAATACAGTCCACTTATCATACAAATTGCTATCGAAATATATAAATTAACGTAAATATAATTTCTATATGAATTCATATAAATTAAATAAATATAAATCTCGCAGGTTGGTTCCCACAAATCTAGCAAAATATTGTTATTTTTATTTAACGATATGGATGTTTGTTCGTAAGTAGGTGAAGGCCAATTTGCGACACAGGAAGACAATGCTACACACACAGAGATCACACTAACGTGATGCATCAAATGAACAAAGCCACAATATGTACAAATCCTCGTCACGGCCCTTGTGGATTTGTTCAAGACAATGCTACATATTTGGTGCAGTGTTGAGCTGGTCCCTTTCTTGCTTTTTTTAGTTCAGTTAATGTGGAAAATCGTAGTGTACATAAATTAGTAGTAGTAAAAGGTAATATTATCAATACATTGTTTTTACTTAAAAAGTGGAAATTCTCCTTTTAATCTTTATCTAAAATTATGATAATTTTTTGTGATTTTAATGCTCAGAATCATTCTTCAGTGTAAATGAACTACTATGATGCAGCAATTCAGCTTCCTCTTCAGGATCAAAGTTCAACTCAACTCTTAATTCAAGGTATTGAAACTCTCATGGAGTTCCTGTCCAAAGAATTTTCTTTACTTATTAAAGCTATGGAATAAAAAAGTGAGATGTGGCAATACCTCGTTTTTCAATTATTTTAAAATATCATCAGTGACAATGGTCCGAGCAGTGTGTTGTAGCAATGTTGGAAACATAATAGGCAGGTTGATCACTTTTAATTCTTGCATGCCATAGCCTCAACATACTCTGAAACCCTTCAATATATTCAATATGTTGGAATATATTACCGCTTTCTTCTTCAAGTTTTAAGTTTAAATCGGTCGAAATACTAAAAAGATCACTTAAGGAAATTTGGTAATGCAAATATCCTTAACAAAATTGTGCCAAAGGGATTGTATTTCAACCAGAATATGCATCACAGTTCTTGGTTCATACACCCTGCTAAGTATGAAGCCTCGCCACAACCAAGGAACTTGAGTGTAATAAAGTAAGTGGCTATACTAGGCTCCAATCTCTCATCAGAATATCTTAAATATTCTGATATTTAATGAGCTTCCTATGATAAAACTGCACCGATGAGTAATGAGTGCAAATGAGATTGTCGCTCACACTGGCTTATATATTTATTTATTTACTAGCAGTACCCGGCCACGCGTTGCTGTGGTTCCGCAATGCATTTGCGTTGCTGAGCCACAGTAACCTACCATATCCCCCAGTCCTCCCCACCATTCCCCCCTCACCCGTCTCCTCGGCCCCCCACCATTCCCCACTCCACCATCCTCTCTTCCTTCCCACCATGCCCCACTCCCCTGTCCCTTTGTCCTCCCCACCATTCTCCATTCCCCATCCTTTCGTCCCCACCATCCCAAACTCTCCCGTCCCGTCGTCCTTCCCACCATTACTCACTATCTTGTCCCCTCGATATCCCCACCATTCCCCACGCTCTTGTATGATACCTTCTCAAGTGGTCTGATGTTCCCATCACTGATATATAAGAAAAACGGTTTAAAATAAAATGAAAATATGAAAAAAATAAAAAAATAAACTATACCCACGAAATGAACGGTATGGTAACAACACAGCTCAATTACGAATTTCCAACGCAATTCACACAAAATAATTAATCAAAATGAAAATATATCAAAATCTATGAAAAATCAATTTATCAATGCAATCAGAAACACTGAAATGGAATTGTAACATATCTTATATAGATTGTGTGCTGCTCTTACATGCAACAGATGGCGTTGTTTTTCAAGAAAAGCATAGTTTTTTGTCACAGGTGTGGCATCTATACTTATACTTACGAAATTAACTATGTTAAACAACACAACTCAATTCCAACACATGTCACACAAAATTATTCAATAAAAAAAATCGAAATCTACGAAAATAAAATTTATCAATGCAATCGGAAACATTGAAATGTAATTCGTGACATATTTAGCATAGCGTGCATGTTGCTATTATGGCAACAGATGGCGCTGTTTTTCAAAAAACGCATGTTTTTACCTGTCAGAGGAGTGGCATCTATATAGTATCTATATAGAAAGACGCGCTTACTCGAATGCAACGTTGTTTCAAAATTTCAAAGTAATCGGTGAGAACTTTCGGAGATTACAGCATGTGTTGCTCTTTTGTCAACAGATGGCATTTTTTTTAATATATTTTTTCCTGTCACCGGTGAGGCA
>WNGS01066681.1:16732449-16744299 GCA_020271785.1 Procambarus virginalis | reverse complement strand
TGCTGTGTTGTTGTTACTGCTGTTGTTGTTATTGCTGTGTTGTTGTTATTGCTGTGTTGTTATTGCTGTGTTGTTATTGCTGTGTTGTTGTATTGCTGTGTTGCTGTTATTGCTGTGTTGCTGTTATTGCTGTGTTGTTGTTATTGCTGTGTTGTTGTTACTGCTGTGTTGCTGTTATTGCTGTGTTGCTGTTATTGCTGTGTTGCTGTTATGCTGTGTTGCTGTTATTGCTGTGTTGCTGTTATTGCTGTGTTGCTGTTATTGCTGTGTTGCTGTTGTTGCTGTGTTGCTGGTATTGCCGTGATGTTACTGCTGTGTTGTTTCGATCTCTGCATATGCTGGTACATTGTTCAGTGTTCACACACTGATACATTGTACACTGTTCATGACCTGTACATTGTACAAGTGTTCATAGACTGATACATTGTACAGTGTTCACACACTGATACATGTGTACAGTGTTCACACACTGATACATTGTACAGAGTTCACGCGTCCAATAAATATTTCTAACAGTATCATTCGTAATAATAACATTTTACTTGCAATAATTGGTTATTGCCTCGTAACAAAAAATTTTACGTTGAGCAAAAATTCAAATCCAAGCTGTGGATTCTTGTAAATAATTAACAACCCAATTTATTTGATTGACGTAATTAGATTAATCCATCCACGAGTAATCTTAATAGGATCAGCAGCAAGCACATGTCATCTATCCATCACTCTCTTATAAAACACTCAATCTATGCCAAATCTACAATAGATTTTGTATAAATTGTACTCAGGAATAGATCCCGTTTTCGCCAATAGATCCCATATAGTGCGCCATTTAACTTGATTACCTACACCCCCAAAATGTTCTGCAATATTGCAGAACAATATTTGTGTTGCTGAACACCTCACCACTAAAACATCGCGTTTTAAACATGTCTGACAGCTGAGTGGACAGCACTTCGGGTTCGAAGTCCTGACGTTCCGGGTTCGATCCCCATTGGAGACGGAGACAAATGGGCAAAATGTTTCTTTCACCCTGTTGCGCCTGTTCATCTAGCAGTAAATAGGTACCTGGGAGTTAGAAAGCTGCTACGGGCTGCTTCATGTGTGTGTATGTAACAAAAAGGAGGCCTGGTCGAGGACTGGGCCGCGGGGACGATAAGCCCTGAAATCATCTCAAGATTACCTCAAGATAATCACAGTTTGGCTCAACTGATCCTGGGAGCCTCCAGCCTCCTGAGAGCCGGCAGCCTCCTGAGAGCCGGTAGCCTCCTGGGAGTCAGCAGCCTCCTGGGAGCCGGCAGCCTCCTGGGAGCCAGCAGCCTCCTGGGAGTCAGCAGCCTCCTGGGAGCCAGCAGCCTCCTGGGAGTCAGCAGCCTCCTGGGAGCCGGCAGCCTCCTGGGAGCCAGCAGCCTCCTGGGAGTCAGCAGCCTCCTGGGAGCCAGCAGCCTCCTGGGAGTCAGCAGCCTCCTGGGAGCCAGCAGCCTCCTGGGAGCCGGCAGCCTCCTGGGAGCCAGCAGCCTCCTGGGAGCCAGCAGCCTCCTGGGAGTCAGCAGCCTCCTGGGAGCCAGCAGCCTCCTGTGAGCCGGCAGCCTCCTGGGAGCCAGCAGCCTCCTGGGAGTCAGCAGCCTCCTGGGAGCAGGCAGCCTCCTGGGAGCCAACAGCCTCCTGGGAGCCAGCAGCCTCCTGTGAGCCGGCAGCCTCCTGGGAGCCGGCAGCCTCCTGGGAGTCAGCAGCCTCCTGGGAGCAGGCAGCCTCCTGGGAGCCAACAGCCTCCTGGGAGCCAGCAGCCTCCTGGGAGCCAACAGCCTCCTTGGAGCCAGCAGCCTCCTGGGAGCCGGCAGCCTCCTGGGAGCCAACAACCTCCTGGGAGCCAACAGCCTCCTGGGAGCCAGCAGCCTCCTGGGAGCCGGCAGCCTCCTGGGAGCCAGCAGCCTCCTGGGAGCCAGCAGCCTCCTGGGAGCCAGCAGCCTCTTGGGAGCCAGCAGCCTCCTGGGAGCCAGCAGCCTCCTGGGAGCCAGCAGCCTCCTGGGAGCCAGCAACCTCCTGGGAGCCAGCAGCCTCCTGGGAGCCGGCAGCCTCCTGGGAGCCAACAACCTCCTGGGAGCCAACAACCTCCTGGGAGCCAGCAACCTCCTGGGAGCCAACAGCCTCCTGGGAGCCAACAGCCTCCTGGGAGCCAGCAGCCTCTTGGGAGCCAGCAGCCTCCTGGGAGCCAGCAGCCTCCTGGGAGCCAGCAGCCTCCTGGGAGCCAGCAGCCTCCTGGGAGCCAGCAGCCTCCTGGGAGCCGGCAGCCTCCTGGGAGCCAGCAGCCTCCTGGGAGCCAGCAGCCTCCTGGGAGCCAGCAACCTCCTGGGAGCCAGCAGCCTCCTGGGAGCCAGCAGCCTCCTGGGAGCAGGCAACCTCCTGGGAGCCAGCAACCTCCTGGGAGCCAGCAACCTCCTGGGAGCCAGCAGCCTCCTGGGAGCCAGCAGCCTCCTGGGAGCCAGCAGCCTCCTGGGAGCAGGCAACCTCCTGGGAGCCAGCAGCCTCCTGGGAGCCGGCAGCCTCCTGGGAGCAGGCAGCCTCCTGGGAGCCAGCAGCCTCCTGGGAGCAGGCAGCCTCCTGGGAGCCGGCAGCCTCCTGGGAGCCAGCAGCCTCCTGGGAGCAGGCAGCCTCCTGGGAGCCAGCAGCCTCCTGGGAGCAGGCAGCCTCCTGGGAGCCAGCAGCCTCCTGGGAGCCGGCAGCCTCCTGGGAGCCAGCAGCCTCCTGGGAGCAGGCAGCCTCCTGGGAGCCAGCAGCCTCCTGGGAGCCAGCAGCCTCCTGGGAGCAGGCAGCCTCCTGGGAGCCAGCAGCCTCCTGGGAGCCAGCAGCCTCCTGGGAGCAGGCAGCCTCCTGGGAGCCAGCAGCCTCCTGGGAGCAGGCAGCCTCCTGGGAGCCAGCAGCCTCCTGGGAGCAGGCAGCCTCTAGGGTGTTTATGCACATTCACCTGACAAAGGCTGATGTATGGCGGGACGGGGCGGAGGGAGAGGCACTTGAGAGAGACATAGTGCCTTCATCAGTTCTGCTCTCAGACGTTAAAATATGTAAAGAATGACATAACGATGGAAGGAAAGAATCAAGGAAGGAAGTAATCAAGGAAGGAAGGAATCGAGGATGGAAAGAAGTGAAAATCACATCTATGGAACGTATGTGTTCCAGGAGACTGCGGAGAGCAATAATTACTGAAAATGCAAATCAAAAGCAAACATCGCGGTTTTAGGGGAAAGGAATAAGCAGGTGGTGAGGCACTGGTGGTGGTGTGAGGCACTGGTGGTGGTGTGAGGCACTGGTGGTGGTGTGAGGCACTGGTGGTGAGGCACTGGTGGTGGTGTGAGGCACTGGTGGTGGTGTGAGGCACTGGTGGTGGTGTGAGGCACTGGTGGTGGTGTGAGGCACTGGTGGTGGTGAGGCACTGGTGGTGGTGTGAGGCACTGGTGGTGGTGTGAGGCAGGTAGTGAGGCACTGGTGGTGGTGTGAGGCACTGGTGGTGGTGTGAGGCACTGCTGGTGCTGTGAGGCAGGTAGTGAGGCACTGGTGGTGGTGTGAGGCAGGTGGTGAGGCACTGCTGGTGCTGTGAGGCAGGTAGTGAGGCACTGCTGGTGGTGTGAGGCAGGTGGTGTGGCACTGGTGGTTGTGTGAGGCAGGTAGTGAGGCACTGGTGGTGGTGTGAGGCAGGTAGTGAGGCACTGCTGGTGCTGTGAGGCAGGTAGTGAGGCACTGGTGGTGGTGTGAGGCAGGTGGTGAGGCACTGCTGGTGCTGTGAGGCAGGTAGTGAGGCACTGCTGGTGGTGTGAGGCAGGTGATGAGGCACTGCTGGTGCTGTGAGGCAGGTAGTGAGGCACTGGTGGTGGTGTGAGGCAGGTGGTGAGGCACTGCTGGTGCTGTGAGGCAGGTAGTGAGGCACTGCTGGGGTGTGAGGCAGGTGGTGAGGCACTGGTGGTGGTGTGAGGCAGGTAGTGAGGCACTGGTAGTGGTGTGAGGCAGGTGGTGAGGCACTGCTGGTGCTGTGAGGCAGGCAGTGAGGCACTGCTGGTGGTGTGAGGCAGGTGGTGTGACACTGGTGGTGGTGTGAGACAGGTGGTGAGGCACTGCTGGTGCTGTGAGGCAGGTGGTGTGGCACTGGTGTTGGTGAACTCACCTAGTTGTTCTTGCAGAGATTGAGTTTTGGCTCTTTGGTCACGCCTCTTTTCCATAAGTGTCCCCTTGTTCATGTCCCACCCGTGCAGCAGAGATTGTCTTTGTCCACCTTGTCAATTCCCCAGAGAAATTTGTAGGTGGTTATCATGTCTCCTCATAATCTCTTTTTTCAATGGACTTGAAGATCAGGATTTTATTGGAGGATTGGTCTGACGTAAGTGGTATACGAGGTCTTGAATGATTCCTTACACATGTTTCTAAAGGCAGGTCTTATATTGGCCAGTCTAACATATGCTGCTAATGATATTCTTTTGATATGGACCTCTGGAGACAGGTTCGGTTTGATATCAACCCACAGATCTTTCTCTCTATTTGACTTATTCAGGATATCAACACCCAGATGAGCCTGCTGTAGTGGAGGTGATGCCACCAGCCTGATGTAGTGGAGGTGTTGCCACCAGCCTGATGTAGTGGAGGTGCTGCCACCAGCCTGATGTAGTGGAGGTGTTGCCACCAGCCTGATGTAGTGGAGGTGCTGCCACCAGCGTGATGTAGTGGAGGTGCTGCCACCAGCCTGATGTAGTGGAAGTGCTGCCACCAGCCTGATGTAGTGGAGGTGCTGCCACCTGCCTGATGTAGTGGAGGTGCTGCCATCAGCCTGATGTAGTGGAAGTGCTGCCACTAGCCTGATGTAGTGGAGGTGCTGCCACTAGCCTGATGTAGTGGAGGTGCTGCCACTAGCCTGATGTAGTGGAAGTGCTGCCATCAGCCTGATGTAGTGGAGGTGCTGCCACCAGCCTGATGTAGTGGAAGTGCTGCCATCAGCCTGATGTAGTGGAGGTGCTGCCACCAGCCTGATGTAGTGGAGGTGCTGCCACCAGCCTGATGTAGTGGAAGTGCTGCCATCAGCCTGATGTAGTGGAGGTGCTGCCACCAGCCTGATGTAGTTGAGGTGCTGCCACCAGCCTGATGTAGTGGAGGTGCTGCCACCAGCCTGATGTAGTGGAAGTGCTGCCATCAGCCTGATGTAGTGGAGGTGCTGCCACCAGCCTGATGTAGTTGAGGTGCTGCCACCAGCCTGATGTAGTGGAAGGTGCTGCCACCAGCCTGATGTAGTGGAAGGTGCTGCCACCAGCCTGATGTAGTGGAGGTGCTGCCACCAGCCTGATGTAGTGGAGGTGCTGCCATCAGCCTGATGTAGTGGAGGTGCTGCCACCAGCCTGATGTAGTGGAGGTGCTGCCATCAGCCTGATGTAGTGGAAGGTGCTGCCACCAGCCTGATGTAGTGGAGGTGCTGCCACCAGCCTGATGTAGTGGAAGGTGCTGCCACCAGCCTGATGTAGTGGAGGTGCTGCCACCAGCCTGATGTAGTGGAGGTGCTGCCACCAGCCTGATGTAGTGGAGGTGTTGCCACCAGCCTGATGTAGTGGAAGTGCTGCCACCAGCCTGATGTAGTGGAAGTGCTGCCACCAGCCTGATGTAGTGGAGGTGCTGCCTCCAGCCTGATGTAGTGGAAGGTGCTGCCTCCAGCCTGATGTAGTGGAGGTGCTGCCTCCAGCCTGATGTAGTGGAGGTGCTGCCTCCAGCCTGATGTAGTGGAAGGTGCTGCCTCCAGCCTGATGTAGTGGAAGGTGCTGCCTCCAGCCTGATGTAGTGGAGGTGCTGCCACCAGCCTGATGTAGTGGAGGTGCTGCCACCAGCGTGATGTAGTGGAGGTGCTGCCTCCAGCGTGATGTAGTGGAGGTGCTGCCTCCAGCCTGATGTAGTGGAGGTGCTGCCTCCAGCCTGATGTAGTGGAAGGTGCTACCACCAGCGTGATGTAGTGGAAGGTGCTGCCTCCAGCCTGATGTAGTGGAGGTGCTGCCTCCAGCGTGATGTAGTGGAGGTGCTGCCTCCAGCCTGATGTAGTGGAGGTGCTGCCTCCAGCCTGATGTAGTGGAAGGTGCTGCCTCCAACTTGATGTAGCGGAGGTGTATACATTCAAAGCTAATAATACACCCGGTAATTTATTCCCTGTAATTAGAGCCGAGTATTAGTTCATACATTACACCTGACAAGTCGGTTAATTACAAGGGCTCTCCCACAGCCCGCTGGGTCTTTATATCCGGCGTCCCTCACTAGCAGCTCCCACTTACAGTGTACACCAGAGGTAATTGCTTAATGAAAGGAAATAAGAATATACCATTCATCGCCGCCAGAGGTAAGCAGCTCTATGTAGTGTGAAATGAGAACTCTGGGAGAAGTATCAATGGTTAGTTCTTTTTAATTCAAGCTGTTCTCTTTGTAGCGCGGCGCATTTTGTCGTACACTTTGCCTTAGGACATAAACTGACGTATTCGAAATTGGTAGCGGCTTCCAAAGTTGACATTTTCATTTTCTGTTATCTGTTCTTGGGTCCTATGGTAGGCTAGGAGAAGGGCACATTAGTACGACGGTTTCTTGACGTTAGGAACGCTTGCCAGAACGGGCTGTTAAAATAACTTAACAAATAGTGAAAGCAGAATCGAAGACCTTGAACATAATGTGTGACCGGAGCTCTCCATACAGGTCATGCGTGAGATAAGGTGTGCGACATGCACTCTTCACCTCATCATAAGGCAGAATATATTAACTTAATATTAAAGTGGTACAAATAAAACAGGAAGAGACAATTAGACTTGCAACCATTTACCAAGATATAACAACAATAGAGAGCCACGGGAGGGCAATGGAACATGCGGGAATTGATAACGGAGTTCCACGACACATAGATGCACGTCGCAGTGGGGCACCATCCGACTGGAGACATGATCACCACCTATAAAATACTCAGAGGAATTGACAGGGTAGACCAAAGTAAACTATTTAACACGGGTGGTACACGAACAAGGAGACACAGGTGGAAACTGAGTACCCAAATGAGCCACAGGGACGTTACAACGAACTTTTTCAGTGTTAAAACAGTTAACGGATGGAATGCATTAGGCAGTGATGTGGTGGAGGCTGACTCCATACACAGTTTCATATGTAGATATGATAGAGCCCATTAGGCTCAGGAAACTGTACACCTGTTGATTGACGGTTGAGAGGCGGGACCAAAGAGGGGAAGCTCAACCCCCGCAAGCACAAATAGTTGAGTATGTGTAAAAAGCAGTCCATCAGAGGCACCATTGGTGGATCTCTGCTCTTTCCCCACGAATACATGATGGTTTACCAGAGGGGCAGTATGTGAACAGTTTACCAGAGGGGGCTGTATGTGAACAGTTTACCACAGGGGCTGTATGTGAACAGTTTACCACAGAGGCTGTATGTGAACAGTTTACCACAGAGGCTGTATGTGAACAGTTTACCACAGGGGCTGTATGTGAACAGTTTACCACAGAAGCTGTATGTGAACAGTTTACCACAGAGGCTGTATGTGAACAGTTTACCACAGAGGCTGTATGTGAACAGTTTACCACAGAGGCTGTATGTGAACAGTTTACCACAGAGGCTGTATGTGAACAGTTTACCACAGAGGCTGTATGTGAACAGTTTACCACAGGGGCTGTATGTGAACAGTTTACCACAGAGACATTAGACATATTTGTTTCCGTATTGAACAAATGAAATACACCATTAAGTGATGAAGGCTCCATACGAGGTTTCAAAATACAAATGACAGAGTCCACAAAGTTCAGGAACCCGTACACCAGCTGAGTGAAATTTAAATGGCAAGGACTAATGGGCTTAAGTCCTGTTAGATTATTACTATTAGGTGAGTACACACACACACACACACACACACACACACACACACACACACACACACACACACACACACACACACACACACACACACACACACACACACCACACACACACACACACACACACACACACACACACACACACACACACACACACACACACACACATACACACACACACACACACACACACACACACACACACACTCACACACACACACACACATGCACACACACATACACACACACCACACACACACACACTCACACACACACACACACACATACACACACACACACGGCTACTGAGGGGTTACAGATGGAAGAGGCTACACACAACATTGAGAAGGTTTTCAGGTTGGGCTGGTACAACAGGGACAGAAACCGACTTATAAAGGTGGTGTTTGCAAACGAAACCACAAAGGAGGATATTCTAGAAAAGAAGAGTCGTCTCCAACATGTGGAGGGATACAAACAAGTATTCCTGCAGAGGGACAGGACGAAGGAGGAGAGAGCCAGGGCAGCAGAGGCAAGGAGGAAGCGCAGGGAGAGAGGAGCAAACCAGGAAATCACAGCCCCCAACACAGCAGTCCCAGAGACAAGAGGGGAACCCAAAACCAGCATCCCAGCAACACCAGAGGGGGGGGGCAACACCACCAACCCCCTCTGCATAGAAACCCTTCCTTCTCCTCACCCTACCTGCCCCCACCCAACCCTCCCTCCCCCCCACCCCATTCTGACCCCGACAACCCATCCCCATTCCCATCATGTCCCCCCTCCCACCTTTCCCCCCCAGTCCCCCTTCCCCCTTCATCCCATACCCTCCCTATTCCTCCTCCCCCCTCACCCCGTATCCTCCATGTCCCCCCTATCTCCTTAACCCACACCCTACCCGTTCCCCCTTCCCTTAAACCCCCACCCCCCACCCCAAAACCCTCTGCGACCCTGCAAACCACCTCACAGATCCTCTCACCCACGGAACAGCTTCCCACACCAGTAGAATACTCGCCAAGAAAGGGATATGTAAATGAACAGAAGAAAGTGAGCTTCAAGGCGATGTACACTAACATAGATGGGATTACAAATAAAACTAGTGAACTTGGAGAGTGGGCACTAGAAGAAAACCCAGACATAATAGCACTCACAGAAACAAAGCTAACGAAAATCATAACAAATGCAGTGTTTCCACAGGGCTACTATGTAGTGAGGAAAGAGAGAGAAGGGAGAGGAGGAGGTGGTGTGGCTTTGCTACTAAGAGAAGGTTGGAGTTTCGAAGAGATGGTAATTCAGAACTGTGAAGGTTTCAGGGACTACATATCAGGCACCATTGCAACTGGAGGACAGAAAATTATAATAGTAGTCATATATAACCCCCCACCGAATGACAGAAGACCCAGACAGGAATATGATAGAAACAACATGGCCACCATCAATATAATAGAGAGAGCAGCTTCTGTGGCTAGCAGGAACGGATCCAGACTTCTAATCATGGGAGACTTCAACCATGGGAAGATAGATTGGGGGAACAGAGACCCACACGGAGGCCCAGACACGTGGAGAGCTAAGCTGCTGGATGTGGCAACAAGAAACTTTCTAAGTCAACACGTCAAGGGACCGACAAGAATGAGAGGAGGGGATGAACCAGCCTTGCTGGATTTGATATTTACCCTAAATGAGTCGGATATAAGGGAAGTTAAGTTGGAAGCCCCCTTGGGAATGAGTGATCATAGTGTATTGAGCTTTGAGTACCTGGTTGAGCTAGGAATTATCACCCCCAAAAAAGAACTGGGAACCAAAGGGCTGGCGTACAGAAAGGGAAACTATGAGGAGATGAATAAATTCCTATGGGATATACATTGGGACACAGAACTCGGAACCAAGTCCGTACAAGACATGATGGACTATGTCACCCAAAAATGTCAGGAGGCTGTAAGCAGGTTTGTCCCAGCCCAACAGGAAAAAACAGAGAAGCAAAGGAAGAATCCGTGGTTTAATAGGGAATGTATGAAAGCAAAAGAGCTGAACAAAAGGGCATGGAGGAACTTTCGTAATAACAGAACACCAGAAAGTAGAGAGAGATACCAGAGAACCAGGAACGAGTATGTCAGTGTGAGAAGAGCAGCTGAGAAAAGGTATGAAAATGATATAGCTAACAAAGCCAAGACTGAACCAAAGCTACTACACAGTCACATCAGGAGGAAGACAACAGTGAAGGAACAGGTGATTAAACTTAGGGTGGGCGAGGACAGGTACACAGAGAATGACAAAGAGGTGTGTGAAGAACTCAACAAAAGGTTCCAGGAGGTCTTTACAATAGAACAGGGAGATATCACGGCGCTGGGAGAGGTGGCAGCAAACCAGGTGACCTTGGATAGGTTCGAAATTACAAGAGATGAGGTCAAAAAGCACCTATTGGAGCTGGATGTGAGAAAAGCTGTTGGGCCGGATGGAATCTCGCCATGGGTATTGAAAGAGTGTGCAGGAGCACTTTGCTTACCACTCTCCATAGTGTATAGTAAGTCACTGGAAACGGGGACCTACCAGAAATATGGAAGACTGCTAATGTAGTACCAATATACAAAAGGGTGACAGACAAGAGCACTGAACTACAGGCCAGTGTCCTTAACTTGTATACCATGCAAGGTGATGGAGAAGATTGTGAGAAAAAACCTAGTAACACATCTGAGAGAAGAGACTTCGTGACAACCCATCAACATGGGTTCAGGGAGGGTAAATCTTGCCTTACAGATTGATAGAATTCTACGATCAGTGACAAGAATTAAGCAAGAAAGAGAAGGGTGGGCGGACTGCATTTTTTGGACTGTCGGAAAGCCTTTGACACAGTACCCCATAAAAGGTTGATGCATAAGCTGGAGAAACAGGCAGGAGTAACAGGTAGGGCGCTCCAGTGGATAAGGGAGTACCTAAGCAATAGGAAGCAGAGAGTTACAGTGAGGGTGAGACCTCAGACTGGCGTGAAGTCACCAGTGGAGTCCCACAGGGCTCTGTACTTGGACCTATCCTGTTTCTGATATACGTAAATGATCTCCCAGAGGGTATAGACTCATTCCTCTCAATGTTTGCTGACGACGCCAAAATTATGAGAAGGATTAAGACAGAGAGGACAGCTTGAGACTTCAAGAAGACCTGGACAAGCTGCAGGAATGGTCGAACAAATGGCTGTTAGAGTTTAACCCAAGCAATGTAATGTAATGAAGATAGGGGTAGGAAGCAGGAGACCAGATACAAGGTATCATTTGGGAGATGAAATACTTCAAGAGTCAGAGAGAGAAAGACCTGGGGGTTGATATCACGCCAGACCTGTCCCCTGAAGCTCATATCAAGAGGATAACATCAGCAGCATATGCCAGGTTGGCTAACATAAAACGGCCTTTAGAAACTTGTGTAAGGAATCTTTCAGAACATTATATACCACATATGTCAGACCAATCCTGGAGTATGCGGCTCCAGCATGGAGTCCCTATCTAGTCAAGCATAAGACTAAACTGGAAAAGGTTCAAAGGTTTGCCACCAGACTAGTACCCGAGCTGAGAGGTATGAGCTACGAGGAGCGACTGCAGGAATTAAACCTCACTTCGTTGGAAGACAGAAGAGTTAGGGGGGACATGATCACCACATTCAAGATTCTCAGGGAAATCGACAGGGTTGATAAAGACAGGCTGTTTAACACAAGGGCACACGCACTAGGGGACACAGGTGGAAACTGAGTGCCCAAATGAGCCACAGAGATATTAGAAAGAACTTTTTTAGTGTCAGAGTGGTTGACAAATGGAATGCATTAGGAAGCGATGTGGTGGAGGCTGACTCCATACACAGTTTCAATGTAGATATGATAGAGCCCATTAGGCTCAGGAACTGTACACCTGTTGATTGACGGTTGAGAGGCGGGACCAAAGAGCCAGAGCTCAACCCCCGCAAGCACAACTAGGTGAGTACAACTAGTGAGTAA
>WNGS01066681.1:16702150-16721925 GCA_020271785.1 Procambarus virginalis | reverse complement strand
CAGGCAGTATGGGACAACACAGCTGGGTACCTGAGTTTACATCAGTCCTGAGACACTGTAGCTACATACAAATATATGAGTGCTCACGACGATCAGACCCACATTCATCCACTCTCTCGTCATTTACCCTCACTGGCTGAACCACTGAAGTTGAAGAACACCCAACTCGCCCCACGTGCATCGGTTAGGTGTGCCCGAGGGTGTGGCCCCAGGGTGTATGGCCACGGAGTAGCACGAGGCCATACACCCTGGGCCACATACACACGAGGCCATGCGGTCGCAGCGCCTTCCCCAGGATGAGGTGGCGCGCGGGCTGAGTGTGAAAGATTCACTCACACGCCCACACACACCACGAGCGGGCTCGCTCGTACACCGGGTGTGATGAATGGCGGGGTGACAAAACATGGTGGACACGGTACGGTGGAATTTCAAAGTCCAACATGGGCCTGAAATTTCTTGAATATTCCCCATGGGGGGCTCCAGCTGAACACTGGGGGAGCCCTGCCCGATTCCAGCACTTGCCAGTTATCATAGACACGATAACACATCAGATGTGAGCCATAACATCTGATACACCACGAGGCTGCCTCGTGGCTCATGGGGAACAGTTCACCCATTTAGAGTAATTTCTCCCTCAAATTCCTATAAAACGGCCCTCGATCACGCAAATTGGATCCATGCTACAACACAACCCGTCCTCGCAAATTCGTATAGTCAATATTGACTTATTAGTTACGTGCATAGGTGACATACTAAACATAATAGTTTCCCTTGAAAACCTTCATGGAAAACACCGACCTTACCTAACCTACTTAGTATGTTAAAATAAGCATCTTATAGCTTCGTAATTACAATTGTTACTTAACCTATTATAGGTATAGGTTAGGTAATAATTGAAATTACGAAGCAATAAGATCCTTATCTTAACATACTAAGTAGGTTAGGTAAGGTCGGTGTTTTCTATGAAGCTTTTAAAGGGAAACTATTATGTTAAGTATGTCACCTATGCACTTATTTAATAAGTCAATATTGACTATACGAATTTGCGAGGACGGGTTGTACAACAACAACTGTGTGTGAAGACTTTTGTTCCTGACGTTTAACTCCACGGGAAAATAACCCCACATTTCACTTACTTTTAAGAACATAAGAACAAAGGTAACTGCAGAAGGCCTATTGGCCCATACGAGGCAGCTCCTATTTATAACCACCCAATCCCACTCATATACATGTCCAACCCACGCTTAAAATAATTGAGGGACTAACCTCCACCACGTTATGCGGTAATTGGTTCCACAAATCAACAACCCTGTTACCGAACCAGTATTTACCCAAGTCTTTCCTAAATCTAAACTTATCCAATTTATACCCATTGTTTCCTGTTCTGTGTTGTGTTGATACTTTTAATACCCTATTAATATCCCCTTTGTTATGTCCATTCATCCACTTGTAAACTTTTATCATGTCACCCCTAACTCTTCGCCTTTCCAGTGAATGCAATTTAAGCTTTATTAATCTTTCTTCATATGAAAGATTTTTAATTTGGGAAATTAACTTTGTCATCCTATGCTGGACACGTTCAAGTGAATTTATATCCATTCTATAGAACGGCGACCAAAACTGAACTGCATAATCTAAATGGGGCCTAACCAGAGCAAGATATAGCTGAAGAACCACACCAGGTGTCTTGTTACTAACGCTTTGATTAATAAATCCGAGTGTCCTATTTGCCTTATTACGAACATTCATGCATTGATCCTTTTGTTTTTTCTTACTAATTCTTACTAATCATAACACCCAGATCCCTTTCGCAATCAGACTTCGCAATCTCAACACCATCTAGATCGTATCTTGTAACTCTATCATCATTGCCTAGCCTCAAAACTTTACATTTATTAGCATTAAACTGCATCTGCCAGTCTTTTGACCATTTTAAAACCCTATTTAGATCAACTTGAAGTGATAGCGAGTCTTCTTTCATGTTAATTTCCTTACCGATTTTTGTATCGTCTGCAAATTTGCAAATGTTGCTACTCAAACCTGAATCTAAATCATTTATATATATTATAAACAACAGAGGTCCCAGGACAGAGCCTTGAGGCACTCCACTAACAAAATTATCCCACTCTGACTTAACCCCATTTATACTAACTCTCTGTTTCCTTTGGAATAGCCATGCCCTAATCCAAATTAATATAGCACCCCCAATACCATGAGCCTCTATTTTTTTCATTAGTCTTTCATGTGGCACTGTATCAAAAGCTTTGCTAAAGTCAAGGTATACAACATCACAATCCTTACCACTATCAACTGCCTCAACTATGCTGGAATAAAAAGATAGCAAATTTGTTAAACATGAACGACCATTCGTAAAACCATGTTGCGACTCATTTATTAATTTATGTTTTTCAAGATGAAGATGAATTGTATTTGCAATTATCGATTCAAGTAACTTTCCCACAATAGACGTTAGGCTAATTGGCCGATAGTTTGACGCAAGTGATCTATCTCCTTTCTTAAAAATTGGTACCACATTAGCTACCTTCCATGACTCTGGCACTCTGCCTAACTATATTAATTTATTAAATATGGTAAACAGTGGCTCGGAAAGCTCCTCTTTGCATTCTTTAAGCACCCTGGCAAACACTTCATCCGGCCCTGGGGATTTGTTTGGTTTGAGTTTCACTATTTGTTTAATAACATTCTCCCTGGTAACTGCTAAACTAGTCAACTTGTCCTCATCCCCCCCGCATAGACTTGTTCGGCTGATGGCATATTGTTAAGTTCTTCTTTAGTAAGTACAGATATAAAATATTTGTTAAAAATACTACTCATCTCTCTTCATTATCCGTTATTTGACCTGTCTCAGTTTTTAATGGACCTCCTTTCCCTAGTCTTAGTTCGATATAACTGAAAAAAACCTTTAGGATTTGTCTTGCTTGCCCTGCTATGCGAACTTCATAGTTTCTTTTTGCTTTCCTTATCTCTTTTTTAACATTTCTAACCAGTTGTACGAATTCCTGTTCTAAAGTGACCTCCCCATTTTTAATCCTTTTGTACCAAGCTCTCTTTTTACCTATAAGGTTCTTCAAATTCTTTGTTATCCACTTTGGGTCATTAGTATTCGATCTATTCAATTGTATGGTATACTACGTTCCTGTGCTTTGTTTAGATATTCTTAAATAAGTTATATATTGAATCCACATCGAAATCCCCTTTTACATCACCTATCGCTGGGTTCATGTCTCGCTCCAAGACCGGCCCACACCCCATACCCAGACTTTCCAATCTATTTGACCCAAAAATTTCTTAGGCTATTAAATCAGCTTTTCGAAAATCTGGCACTTTAACCGAATTTTCTCCTACAGGTCTATTCCATTCTATGCTAAATCTGATTTCTTTGTGATCACTGTTCCCTAGCTCACTCCCTATTTCGATGTCATTAATTTGTGTTTCCCTGTTAGTTAACACTAAATCTAAAATATTATTTTCCCGCGTTGGTTCCTTAATGTGTTGCGTAAGAAAGCAATCGTCAATTAATTCTAGAAAATCTTCTGCTTCACTATTCCCTGTTTTGTTCAACCAGCTTATTCCACTAAAATTAAAGTCACCCATGACATAAATACTGTTAGATCTAGATGCTCTAGATATTTCATCCCATAGATGCTTTGCTTCCATTCTGTCTAAATTTGGTGGCCTATATATAACTCCTATTATAATATTATTTGCTGTTTCGTTTAATTCTATCCAAATAGTTTCTGTGTGTGGCTCAGTTTTGATTCCCTCTTTGAGACTACATTTCAAATTGTCCCTAACATATATGGCTACTCCCCTCCTCGTCTAATATATCGATCTGTGTGAAATAGTTTAAATCCATTTATTTGATATTCAGCTAATAGTTCTCTATTTTCTACATTCATCCACGTTTCGGTAAGTGCAATAATATCTATTTTTTCTGTGCAGACAAGAGCATTTAATTCGTTAATTTTATTTCTTAGACTTCTACTGTTAGTGTTATATACCCTAAGTGAATTGTTATTTTGAGGCCCTTCTCTTTCCCTGATCATTTTGCCAATTCCTTTCTCCCACAAACACATACTTTTATTACCTCCTTCCTCCAAATTAATTCCCATACCACTATCTACTAACAGTTTAAACCCAAACAAACACCTCTAACCACTGGTTCCAACAAGTTCGCAACAGCAACAACCCCAGCCCTCGATAGATGCACCCCATCACGAGCATACATTTCATTTCTTCCATAGAAGTGTTCCCAGTTGTCTATGAAAGATATTGCATTTGATTTGCAATATCTTTCCAGCCAGCAATTGACACCAAGCGCCCTCGACATCCATTCATTTCCCACTCCATTTCTTGGAAGAATGCCACATATGATCGGGATTCCTCCCTTGCTCCTAACTAATTCAATGGCTGTCCTGAATCTCCGTATTAGTTCCTCACTCCTGACTCGTCCAACATCATTACCCCCCTGCACTAATACAAATTATGGGTTTGATCCCATTCCCCGTCATAATATCATTCATGTTTCCAACAATATCACCAATTCCAGCTCCCGGATATCAAACTCTTAATCTGTTCCCCCTATCTCTAACACAAAACGTTCTGTGTAAATACCTCACCTGGGAATCTCCCACAACCAAAATTCGCTTCGGTACCTCCTTAACTTTCTAAGCACCCTGAGGCGCCCGCCGGTACTTTTGATACTCCGGACTACAGTTGAAAAGAAGATGGCCACTGTGAGGATTCTTGCTGGGAAGTATCATTATTTCGTTGATCTTTTCTTGTTTTGAAGTTTAGTTTGATCTCTTGGCAGTACGATGCTATATGTTTCTACTTCATGGTAAGAGAATAGCTCTCCCTATTAGAATGGTACTGTGGAAATTTCTAAGGTTGTTTGATAGATTAGAATTTCCAGATCACAGTGGCTTCAGAAAAGTTATTCATACTGAGGGAATGAAAATTCCCGCAGATAGTTTTTCTAGTTTTCAAGATTAGGCAAGAGTAGGTCTAGCACTCTAGAACAAGAGGTTTTCACCCAACATGTCCTTGTGTGATGTTGGCTGAAAGCCCGTGCTTAAATCTGTCTTTTAAGACTATGCTGGAGTCTGTAACTGCCCTGTGGGAAGAATTACAGAATTAATCATTTTTTCTGAGAAAATGTGTTCATGGGACTTGAGTGAGTGGTACAAGAGGGTACCTTACTCGTAAGCTAACGGTTTCAGGGGGGGGGAGAGAGGGGTGAACGTCGCCTCCCCCACGCTGTAAAGTATGACGTCAACCCCCTAGGCCTCCCCCATCTTGTGACGTCACGGGACGCCGCATGGTAAGGGCTGTCTGTGATTCGTCGAGGTATCAGCCTCGTGTGACGTTTTGGGCGGGAGCGGCTGTGACTGGGAGCGGCACCATAGGCTGAGCCGGCTTTGCTCTAATTAGAGAAGTCAAGGTTGAGGGGAGGCCAGCATGGTAGCTTCTCCTAAGCCCGCCAAACTTAAGTCTAGGAGCGGCAATCGTCTGAGCAAGGTGTCCGCAGGTGGAGGTGGCGAGTGTACCACCTCCACCACCGTTATCGCCGTGTTATCATTTAATTCATCATCACCACGGTGATCTTGCTATCGTGGATCGTGCATGGATCCAATTTGCGTGATCGAGGGCCGTTTTATAGGAATTTGAGGAAGAAATTACTCTGAATGGGTGAACTGTTCCCCATGAGCCACGAGGCAGCCTCGTGGTGTATCAGATGTTATGGCTCACATCTGATGTGTTATCGTGTCTATGATAACTGGCAAGTGCTGGAATCGGGCAGGGCTCCCCCAGTGTTCAGGTGGAGCCCCCCATGGGGAATATTCAGGAAATTTCAGGCCCATGTTGGACTTTGAAATTCCGCCTTACCGTGTCCACCATGTTTTGTCACCCCGCCATTCATCACACCCGGTGTACGAGCGAGCCCGCTCGTGGTGTGTGTGGGCGTGTGAGTGAATCTTTCACACTCAGCCCGCGCGCCACCTCATCCTGGGCGAGGCGCTGCGACCGCATGGCCTCGTGTGTATGTGGCCCAGGGTGTATGGCCTCGTGCTACTCCGTGGCCATACACCCTGGGGCCACGCGTTGGGCCACACCCATGGGCCACACCCTCGGGCCACACCTAACTGATGCACGTGGGAGCGAGTTGGATGTTCTTGAACTTCAGTGGTTCAGCCAGTGAGGGTAAATGACGAGAGAGTGGATGAATGTGGAGTCTGATATCGTGAGCACTCATATATTATTGTATGTAGCTACAGTGTCTCAGGACTGATGCAATAAATTAAAAATCCCCGATATAAAATGATGTCATTACCACTGAGGTCTTTTTATGACCTTGAAATAATGTGTGTGTTTACTTCATGTACTGAACATCTGGGTAACTGGAAGTTAGTTATATGGTAAACGCTCAAACATCTCTTCATTCAAACAGCACTTGTATAGTTAAATACAAAACAATTCCTTTAGGTTTTGTTAATGGAACTGAATTCACAGCACCATTAAACAAGTCGACTCATATTGCTTTGGGAGACCTATACAAAATGTCGACCCAAATTTTCTGAGAAGTAAAGCTATAAATAATAAAGCAGCAAGTTAATATTTAAATAAGTGTTATCTAACCATATAATTAATTACATTTAAAATTGTCAACACATTTGCCACAATTTATATTTAACACGGTTTTTGTTACTGTTACAACTAAAGTGGTCCATAAACAATAATATATATTTTCCAGTATCAAGATTTATTGAGTTTGAAAAGGGTAACTACAAAATATATATACTAATTATGTAATAATCATTTGCACACTAATTATACTTCAGTAAAAATCAGTAAGACCTCAACTGCACATTGCAGTATCATTTACATGTATGGATATTTTATAATTAAAACTTTTACTGTTCTATGCTTTCTCTTTAGCCACCTGATGCTGCATTTGTGGTAAGTTGTGGAACATTTTTAAGGGAGCATACACGCCAAATTGGTTATGATGAAGCCTTTTGTGCTACTGACCGGACTTCTTTTTGTGATTAACAGGTCTAGTGTAGTCATGACGAAGCTTCGCTTGGGCAGGTCCAGTAGTCGTGGATTCCCCTCATCAACACAGGCTAAATGCCCGCTAACCCAACTGCCAAACTCCCTGTTTATAAATGAGAAACGTGCTATACATGTCTCACAACTGATGCCGTTCGAACATTCCTCGAACAGTGCTCTTCTGACAGCCTTAAACTCGAACCTAGAACCTTGCCACCTAACCTACTCCTAACTTTCCACTGAATTTTATTACAAAATATTAATGTGTATTTGAGAACACAATTTATTTAAAATTCACCGTACGAAAAAGTTGATCCTTGCGTGTTGGGAGGAACTGCTTGACGAGCCTGTAACGATCTTGGCCTGTTGACAGGTTGCTTCAACAACCTTCGTGTGGTCAACACTGAAGGCTTCGTGTGGTCAACATTGAAGGCTTCGTGTGGTCAACACTGAAGGCTTCGTGGGGTCAACACTGAAGGCTTCGTGTGGTCAACACTGAAGGCTTCGTGTGGTCAACACTGACGGCTTCGTGGGGTCAACACTGACGGCTTCGTGGGGTCAACACTGACGGCTTCGTGGGGTCAACACTGAAGGCTTCGTGGGGTCAACACTGAAGGCTTCGTGTGGTCAACACTGAAGGCTTCGTGTGGTCAACACTGACGGCTTCGTGTGGTCAACATTGAAGGCTTCGTGTGGTCATCACTGAAGGCTTCGTGTGGTCAACACTGAAGGCTTCGTGTGGTCAACACTGACGGCTTCGTGTGGTCAACATTGAAGGCTTCGTGTGGTCATCACTGAAGGCTTCGTGTGGTCAACACTGAAGGCTTCGTGTGGTCAACACTGACGACTTCGTGTGGTCTGGAGAACAGTGTGTGTTCTATCCCAATAACATATCACTCCAACTCACATTTTTCTCAAAGTCAATAGATTTACATAATCAATCATTTTTCCTCGATTACATTTTCAGTTTTGTGAGTACTCTCTCACAAGGCGCTCAGCTGCGCCTTGTGCTCATGGTAAGTACAGGTGTAGAACTAAAGAAAATGAGTTGAGAGAAAATGAGTTAAAAGAAAATGAGATAAATGAAATGACTTCAGTGTGGGACTAAGACATGCACTGAAGTCATTCTCACTCGTGCATGGTATCAATGTATCTCATCAATTAACATGACATCACGTGACTGGGAGAAAACTTAGTTATGCTAAGCTGTCAGATGTTTTTTTCTGATAATAGAGGAATATTAAGCACTATAGCTTTATGCTCAGAACATTTAAAACAACAATACAGAACTATTTGTAACATTACTGATAATTTAATAGGTTTTCCACACTATTGTATCACATGCACTGAATTATTTATATAGAAGTTGTAAGTGGAACACGGGGATTGAACAAGTCTTTTACAAGAAAGTCGCAAATATTTCACACAGAAGAATCAAGTATTACATACGAAAGTAGAAGGATTTACACAAGTAATTCGGAAGCCTAATACCACTAAGTAGCAAGTCTTACATAAGAAAGTAGCAAACGTTTCACTAGTACCAGGTCATACATATGTATATGGCGTCCTACATAAAGAAGTAGCAAGTCTTACATGTTTGAGTAAAACATTCTGCTGCTTTGTAATAAGTCTTACAAAACGTAGCAATAAGTCTTACACAAAATAACAGCAAGTCTTACACAAAATAACAGCAAGTCTTACACAAAATAACAGCAAGTCTTACACAAAATAACAGCAAGTCTTACACAAAATATCAGCAAGTCTTACACAAAATAACAGCAAGTCTTACACAAAGTAACTGCAAGTTTTTTGGTGAAGTGCTTAATCGTAATAATTAAAATTACAAATTAATTAAACACAACCTAACATTTACTGCATGAGAATGTCAGAGGAGAGTTGCCACTCAGCCCACTCAGAGCAGAGTTGCCACTCAGCCTACTCAGAGGAGAGTTGCCACTCAGCCCACTCAGAGGAGAGTTGCCACTCAGCCCACTCAGAGCAGAGTTGCCACTCAGCCCACTCAGAGGAGAGTTGCCACTCAGCCCACTCAGAGGAGAGTTGCCACTCAGCCCACTCAGAGGAGAGTTGCCACTCAGCCCACTCAGAGGAGAGTTGTCACTCAGCCCACTCAGAGAAGAGTTGTCACTCAGCCCACTCAGAGGAGAGTTGTCACTCAGCCCACTCAGAGAGTTGTCACTCAGCCCACTCAGAGGAGAGTTGTCACTCAGCCCACTCAGAGGAGAGTTGTCACTCAGCCCACTCAGAGGAGAGTTGTCACTCAGCCCACTCAGAGGATAGTTGTCAATCAGCCCACTCAGAGGAGAGTTGCCACTCAGCCCACTCAAGGGAGAGTTGCCACTCAGCCCACTCAAGGGAGAGTTAGTTGCCACTCAGCCCACTCAAGGGAGAGTTGCCACTCAGCCCACTCAAGGGAGAGTTGCCACTCAGACCACTCAAGGGAGAGTTGCCACTCAGCCCACTCAAGGGAGAGTTCCCACTCAGCCCACTCAAGGGAGAGTTGCCACTCAGACCACTCAAGGGAGAGTTGCCACTCAGTGTTCTTGTTGAATTCCCGAAGTCAAATTTTCAATATAAGTCTCTCCAATACGATAATTAATTTCTGATCCTCTTCTGATATGTCTTCAGGGAATTATTTTATTTCTCACTTTCATTCTACAGAATTATTAAACTAGCGAGCGAGAGAGTCATGTCTTAATAAGAAATAGTTGACTTTCAAGTGTGGAAAATGTTAATAATCTACTCAATATTGACTTACAAACAAAATTCTGTGTCCAAGATGTCTTCGTCATAGGAAGCCTAAAAGATTCTGCGCCATGTAATTAAAACCGTTTGTTTAAATTTGGCGCCATAATTAGAAATACTTCTGGCTTTATCTTTGGGACGATGTCAAGTGGGGAGGGGGGGGGGGGTGTTGGAGGGTCGGAATGAGGAGCAGAAGGAGTGAGGAAGGGAGAGTTGGAATGTGGAGCGGTCTGTGCCGGAGTGATCACTGGCGTCTTACACTCTGTACGTACACGTCGTACACTGTGCACTCTCTTTGCGTGCACGAACAAACACTTTCACACACACACACACACACACACACACACACACACCACACACACACACACACACACACACACACACACACACACACACACACACTCACACACACACACTCACACTCACTCACACTCACATACTCACACACACACTCAGAACCTGAACACCTGTTGATTGACGGTTGAGAGGCGGGACCAAAGAGCCAGAGCTCATCCCCCGCAAGCACAACTAGGTGAGTACAACTAGGTGAGTACACACACTCACACACACACACACACACTATGGGACTATCGTAGTCCCGATATACAAGAAAGGGGATAGACAGGAGGCACTGAACTACAGGCCAGTGTCCCTAACCTGCATACCATACAAGCTGATGGAGAAGATTGTGCGAAAAAACTAGTGGAGCACCTGGAGCGAAGGAACTTTGTAACACAGCATCAACATGGGTTCAGGGATGGCAGGTCCTGCCTCACAGGGTTACTTGAATTCTACGACCAGGCAACAAAAATAAGGCAAGAAAGAGAAGGGTGGACAGACTGCATATTTTTGGATTGTCAGAAAGATTTTGATACAGTGCCACACAAGAGACTAGTGCGAAAGTTGGAGATGCAGGCTGGAGTGAAAGGGAAGGAGTAGTGTAAAGTGCGACTACGGCACCGCGCGCCATCTGGCCAGGTGAGCTCATTAGAGCCAGCTGGCCATGTGGTGCTCAGGTATGTAGCCACATAATGTTGTAATGGGATTTTCCCGGAAGTTGGGGCGTGTCGGACGCGTGTAAGCGTCCGGTGTTTGGGTATGTGGTCAGGGAAGATTGTGGTCATGTTGTTTGGGGGTAGGAGAGTATGTAGGACTATGTGGTATGTGGTTATGTTGTTAAGAGTAAATGAATATGTATGTTTGTTTTCCGTAGACTTAATCATGTGTGAGCATCTGGTGTTTGGGTATGTGGTCAGGGAAGATTGGGGTCATGTTGTCTGGGGTGTAGGGGAGTATGTAGGGCTATGTGGTATGAGGTAAAGTAAGAGGTATGTGGATATGTTGTTAAGAATAAATGAATATGTATGTTTGTTTTCCGTAGACTTAATCCTGTGTGTAGATAATAGTTTGTGATTAAAGACTATGTATTGCTATGCGTCTAGAGTAAGAGATGAGTGCTCTAGAAGGTCCAACATATGTTGTTGGGGTAGGGGAGGGACAGGGGTGAGGGAGGGAGAGGATAGGGAGTCTGAGGGAGAGTGAGGGGACCTTCCCCCATGGCGTGAGTGTTTAGAGCCATTTTGTGGTTTTTGTGGTTTTGTCAGCTTCCGTTTAGGTAGCACTTGAGAGAGTTGAAGTGCCAGGAGGGTAGGAGAGAAAGAAAGAGGTAGACAGACCGACAGACAGACAGACAGACANCGAATACTAATCAAGAATTAGGGCCTCTTTTGTGCCAGTGACTCTGAGGGTCTTTCCTGCTGCTTCGTTGTATTCCGGACGGGACAGAAGTGGTTGGGCACACCTCCTATCTCCTAATGGTCACCTGTTCACCAGCAGTAAGTAGGCATTCAGGAGTTAGTCAGCTTGATGTGGGGGTTGCATCCTTGGCGGTGTTAGTATTCGACCTGTGTGTGTGGGGAGGGGACCTCGATATAAGCCTAACGTGCAGGAATACACTCTGGCTTCCTGTCCCTTGACACAAAGTATTATTATTATAATATTATTCTATCCTGTAGACTTGCTTCATTATACAATTATTCATATTAATCATAAGCTGATTTTTCTTGCAGACACGTTGATATTTCTGGCAAAGTTTAGATGTCCAGTGTTGCAGATACGAAAACTTGTTGGGTTTGACATTGCCTTCAGACCAAACGATATAATTTCTTATAGCTTGAGCATGTCCTTCACTCACAATTGTCATAAGAATGTTAGTATTTCGAGGGATCTCCTCGGCCCCTCTAATTACCTGAACCATGGATTGTTAAATCGCCTTAATATCGACCAGATTTCATAAGGGGAAAATTCGTTCACATTGAAATTTTTCTGACATTCAGGTCACCGCGAGTGTCTGAAAATATACATGCATGTCACGGTGATCTTCAGAATACGTTTCAGATATTAGGATCGGGATAAAATGCTCCCAGTCAGTTAAGATTGTGTGTGGTGTGGGAAAAAAAAAAAAAAAAGTAGTTAATGTAGTTAGTAAACAGTTGATTGACAGTTGAGAGGCGGGCCGAAAGAGCAAAGCTCAACCCCCGTAAAATACAACTAAGTGAATACAGCACATTGGACACAGATGAAAAACAATTTGATTTCAGCTCATGTGGTGAAGTTTTCTTCATCGGCCACGTCCTCCCTCGGTCACTCACACGTCCTCCCTCGGTCACTTACAGGTCCTCCCTCGGTCACTCACAGGTCCTCCCTCGGTCACTCACAGCTCCTCCCTCGGTCACTCACAGGTCCTCCCTCGGTCACTCACAGGTCCTCCCTCGGTCACTCACAGGTCCTCCCTCGGTCACTCACAGCTCCTCCCTCGGTCACTCACAGCTCCTCCCCCGGTCACTCACAGCTCATCCCTCGGTCACTCAAAGCTCCTCCATCGGTCACTCACAGGTCCTCCCTCGGCCGCTCACAGCTCCTCCCTCGGCCGCTCACAGGTCCTCCCTCGGCCGATCACAGCTCCTCCTGTGAGATATTTTTTTGTCCGCTTACCTCCCTTAAGAGGTGGACCTCAAACATAAAGAACTGCTACTAGCAGATATTTCTACTGTAGCCTGAGCCCAGTAGAAAAGCGGGAGAAAAGCGGGAGCAAACCGCCAGACTTACACCACAAGGGTGAAAACCTGTCCACCTGAGCCGCTGGCTCCTCCTAGTTGAAACTAATAAAGGGTAACCGACGGGTTCTTACTTCGATAATTTATATTGAAGTGTGGCGCTATAAATTGGGATTCGAATTTCCCAAGAACAGCCGTCATAAAAAAGACCACTTTACTAGACAATCGTAAAAAACCGAGCATGGGTGGAAGAAGAATGAGTGAAGGGTTGACATCAAAGACAGTTTTCTATAACAAAACAATTTATTAACAAGAGACTAAACTACTACAACAACGAGCTTACGTTACGTTAATGTCCATCCAGTGACAATTTAACAACAGCTACTTAATAACCATGAAATAGTAACGACTCTGGACAATTGCTGCGCGGCTGACTACTGAACTAACCTGAACACTGGTGTGCCCACTGACGACGCAATATTGCAAACATAAAATTCACAAGACTAAGTTTACACAACAGTGAGTGATTCGTTACGTTAATGTCCATCCAGTGGCACTTCCAACACAGCTATTGAACAGCCCCTCGAGAAATAACAGCAGTCTCCATCTTGCTGACACTCCGGACTGTCTAAATGAACTAACTGAAAAATGATGCCCACTGGTGACACAAGATTGCAAAAATATATCTCATGGCCCTCCCCTGTGAGTAATACTAAAATCACAATCTTACGGATCCTCGCAGCCCTCCCGGCGAGGTACCTAAGTAACCAGGAGGGTAGTCCAACACTGAGAGCCCTCTATCACAACCTAATGTGAACACACTTTGCAACTTTCTGCAAGAAGTAGCAAATGTAAACATAGCCAGGCAAGGTGGGATTCTGAGACTCTTCTCCAGTAATCCCCAAGTTACTTTACTCTCGTCTCCAGAGATGATAATCAAATAAATTGCCTTAATCAATTACAAAATTGATTATGTGGTTATGGTAATTGACTGTCAACAGCAGTCAGCAACAAAGTTCTTCTACGTTAATCACCAACACTTGTCTCCCTCAGACAACAAACAACAATAGTACTCTACGTTAATCACCAACACTTGTCTCCTACAACAAGTCAACTTGTTAACAATAACTCAAAGTCTCTTAAATTACATCACACTTGACACCTTCAAGCATTCAGTGAGTAATTCCTAATTAATGTCAAACGGACAACTAATTAAATCCCAATCGAGTTACGTTAACTAAGCCTACCACTCTCTCTTGGTAGCTTCTCAACAGTCTATGTCAAACTTTACTTTAATGAACGTTAATTACCCTAATTAACCCAGAGCAATTAATTAACTGTCACCTGGACCGATAACTAATCATACATAAATACGTCTTATTCCGCACTGCCCAAGCAGGTCTCATCAAACACTGTGAATTCACGGACAGGTGCTAATTACCTTAATTAACATGAGTGTCCCTTAATCAACTGTCCCCTTTGAAAGATATGATTAATTCAACGAGGTATGATAGCCCAATGACCTCGTCCTACCGAGTCAGTCAAGCCCTTTGACGTTAATTAATCCACTAATTTACATGAGCCACTAATTGCTGTACCACTGACGGGTAATTAATCTTGAGCAAATTACGTTAACACAAATACTGTCAGACTTTGACAGGTTCCTCTCCACTATGTGAATTCATGATGAGAATGCTAATTACACAATTAGCTAGAGTAGTCAATTAGTTGTCACGCGGACAATTAATTGCCCCTGAAACGCATCTCGACACGCTCAACACTGTTTCCCTTAACAGCTCCCTCATTAAGTAATATGCAACCCCTTATGAAGTTAATCACCTCTTAATTAACTCTCACTGAGTCCTTAAGTCGTCAACACAACTTAAAGAAACACAGAGTACCCTCAGGTTACACAGGTCACACTCACAGTGACATAACAAAATAAATGTCACGGCCCGATACGGTTGCAGCTCTCAGCATCACGTTAATTACTGTGCCCCCACAGTAATGACAAACGGTTTGGCAACACACAAAAGTATACCTACGTTACTGCCCCTCCCCCATATCTTGCAACAAATCTGCGGGAACTACTGCGTGGAATCACTACTTTGGCAGAGCAATTTACGTTGACACAAGACACCGTCGTTCCACCGACAGCTGGCACTAATTATCATAATTAGTCAGATTAACCAATTAATTGCTTGCTCCCTCATTAAGTACTGTGAATTCCCTGATTAATGAAAATGCCATCCTTAAATCATCAACACAGCGCCTAGGGCAGTAATATAACGAATACGAAACATCAACACTGCCCAAACACACAACATACTGATGTCATCAGCATACCCCATATGCTAATGACATCACTACGCAATCAGTCAGCAATCTCAATTACTGACTCAACATACAACACCGTAAATTCCTGACACAAGGATGACAACAGATCACCCATGACCTTAGTCTGACAAATTTCTGGACATACCAATGAAACTCATGGAAATAATAATAAAAGCAATGATCGTACCACACATGAATGAACATAAATATATCATTAGAGAAAATATACACATTTATACAGACCTAAGGGTGTCCTCTGACTAAGCCTAACTACACTGTCCTGCCCACCTCTGAAATGATATAATGAACATGGCAACAAGGCATTAATCATGACTCTGAACGACATATATTGAATCGTCAGATCAACAATCCTTTATATGGGAAAAATCTCCACACTGACCGGTTTACATACGTGAGTCAGTCAACACACAATTTGTATTTCATATACATCTACATGTGTAATTCTGTGCATAACGTACACCCTCAGGTCTCAACAGACAGTCTGTGCACACCCACAGACATTTACTCTGACGTCACCATACAGTCTGTGCCCTCCAACAGACGACAGTACCGATGACTGTCTCAGCTTGCTTCCCTCGCCAGCAGGCAGTATGGGACAACATAGCTGGTACCTGAGTTTACATCAGTCCTGAGACACTGTAGCTACATACAATAATATATGAGTGCTCACGATATCAGACTCCACATTCATCCACTCTCTCGTCATTTACCCTCACTGGCTGAACCACTGAAGTTGAAGAACACCCAACTCGCTCCCACGTGCATCGGTTAGGTGTGGCCCGAGGGTGTGGCCCCAGGGTGTATGGCCACGGAGTAGCACGAGGCCATACACCCTGGGCCACATACACACGAGGCCATGCGGTCGCAGCGCCTTCCCCAGGATGAGGTGGCGCGCGGGCTGAGTGTGAAAGATTCACTCACACGCCCACACACACCACGAGCGGGCTCGCTCGTACACCGGTGTGATGAATGGCGGGGTGACAAAACATGGTGGACACGGTAAGGCGGAATTTCAAAGTCCAACATGGGCCTGAAATTTCTTGAATATTCCCCATGGGGGGCTCCAGCTGAACACTGGGGGAGCCCTGCCCGATTCCAGCACTTGCCAGTTATCATAGACACGATAACACATCAGATGTGAGCCATAACATCTGATACACCACGAGACTGCCTCGTGGCTCATGGGGAACAGTTCACCCATTTAGAGTAATTTCTCCCTCAAATTCCTATAAAACGGCCCTCGATCACGCAAATTGGATCCATGCTACAACACAACCCGTCCTCGCAAATTCGTATAGTCAATATTGACTTATTAGTTACGTGCATAGGTGACATACTAAACATAATAGTTTCCCTTGAAAACCTTCATGGAAAACACCGACCTTACCTAACCTACTTAGTATGTTAAAATAAGCATCTTATAGCTTCGTAATTACAATTGTTACTTAACCTATTATAGGTATAGGTTAGGTAATAATTGTAATTATGAAGCAATAAGATCCTTATCTTAACATACTAAGTAGGTTAGGTAAGGTCGGTGTTTTCTATGAAGCTTTTAAAGGGAAACTATTATGTTAAGTATGTCACCTATGCACTTATTTAATAAGTCAATATTGACTATACGATTTGCGAGGACGGGTTGTACAACAACAACTGTGTGTGAAGACTTTTGTTCCTGACGTTTAACTCCACGGGAAAATAACCCCACATTTCACTTACTTTTAAGAACATAAGAACAAAGGTAACTGCAGAAGGCCTATTGGCCCATACGAGGCAGCTCCTATTTATAACCACCCAATCCCACTCATATACATGTCCAACCCACGCTTAAAACAATTGAGGGACTAACCTCCACCACGTTATGCGGTAATTGGTTCCACAAATCAACAACCCTGTTACCGAACCAGTATTTACCCAAGTCTTTCCTAAATCTAAACTTATCCAATTTATACCCATTGTTTCCTGTTCTGTGTTGTGTTGATACTTTTAATACCCTGTTAATATCCCCTTTGTTATGTCCATTCATCCACTTGTAAACTTTTATCATGTCACCCCTAACTCTTCGCCTTTCCAGTGAATGCAATTTAAGCTTTATTAATCTTTCTTCATATGAAAGATTTTTAATTTGGGAAATTAACTTTGTCATCCTATGCTGGACACGTTCAAGTGAATTTATATCCATTCTATAGAACGGCGACCAAAACTGAACTGCATAATCTAAATGGGGCCTAACCAGAGCAAGATATAGCTGAAGAACCACACCAGGTGTCTGTGAGGAGATGTAGAATCTCCTCAGCTAGTTTTCCTAGTTTCTAGAATAGGCTAGTCGCTCTAGGGACTCTAGAAACTGAAGCTTTCAAATTTACATATACTTGTTGGGTGTCATATGAAAGCTTATGTTAAATGCTGTCAGTTAAAACTAGTTGGAGGTCTGTGATTGCTCTGTAGAGAGAATTACAGCAAAATTTCCTGTCCTGTAAAACAGAGAGATTTGAGAGGGAGTATAACACAAAAAACCGTTACGGGTGGGGGGGAACAGTGGGGGAACGTTGCCTTCCCCCCCCCCCACCAAGGGAGACGTTGAGACGTTGTGTTGGGCCTCACCCTCCTTGTGACGTCACGCCACGCCACAGGCGAGGGGCACTGGTGATTGGTCTAGGCACCCCTGCTCCTATGCCGAGTTTTGGCGCGAAAAGCTGTGATTGGAAGCGGCATGAGGAACAGTGCCGGCTTCCTGCGGATTGGTCAAGACAAGGTAGGGGGAGAGATATGGGGGTGCGTGTCTCTCGGGCCCGCCAAAGAGTCAGTTTTGAATTGGGCAGCCAGGGTGTGAAGAGTGTCTAGGTGCGGGGTGGCGGGCCTGCCACCCCCACCACCGTTATCGCTCCTGTCGTTCGGTTTACTCATATTGCATGGCACTCCAGCCACCCTGGGTGTGTCGAAGCCCAAAGTTGCGAGAAACTGGGACTTGGACTTTGAATTCCGCCCGACGTCGTCCATGGGGAGGTGACGCCGGCCAGTGTCACTCCTGTCACCCAGTGTAAGAGCGAGTCATGCTCTGGTATGATGGGGTTGTTAGTGATTCCCCATCCATGTGTGTATGGCACGCGGCCACCCAGGCCGCCCTCTGGCCGCCCGCGGCCACCCGCCGCCCGCGGCCACCAGTCACCCACCCACCTTACACCGCGCGCGAGCTGCCCGGGTGGGGTGGGGTGCTGTGACGTCACGCGCCACCCGTGGCCACCCTCCTGAAGGCCACGCAGTGGCCACATGTTGGCCACCACCTTTGGCCACCCTCTTGGCCACATTCCCAGGACAGCCTAAGGCCACATCTTGTCGACGCACGAGGAGCAAGCTAAGTGTTGACAGCCAGGTGGTAAGGACCTGGGAAATGAGGAAATGTGTGGACGGAAACGTGAGTACTTTAACAGTGTATAACAGGGTCTCAGTTAAAAGAGAATAAGAGAAAAGTTGTGTGGGTCCCTAGCCCGGCCAGGCTAGGGAAGTAGCTGAGACGCCCGCATGTGGCACGCCCAGGTGACTGTGGGCAGTACCTGGAGAAGGAAATTGTCACAGTAAATCATGTAGTGATATAATTATATATCTGTAGATATATTGTGTGTAGACTGACTAGAGTTTGGGACCAGTCAGTGTAGAAAATCATCATATAATGATCCAGTCTGGCGATTCTGTATAATCGTCCAGCCTTGGTTAGTGCCATGGTACCTCATTGTGTAATTAGGCCAGGTTAGAGTTAATTAAGCAGGCCCGTGGGGCAGGGTTATTAGTGGATATCCTGAGGTCTGTATATGTCCTGGTGATTAATTTACATTGTTTATGGAGGCCATTCCCATATGTTTCATTTGCATGTTGCATGTATGATGTTGTGTGGTGAGTCAGTAGATGTGATCGCTGACTGATTGCCTAATGATGTCATTAGCATGGGGGGCATGCTGACGGTATCATTATGTGCAGGTTTGTGCAGTGTATCAGGTATACGTTATTACTGTCCTAGGAATTGTGTTGAGGATTTAAGGGGACCCTTTGAGTATTCAGGGAATTCTCAGTCACTTAATGAGAGCGAGCAATTAGTTAATTTGCCTAATTATGGGAGAATTAGTGCCAGCTGTCCGCGTAGAGCGACGGTGTCTTATATTAACGTAAATTGTCTTGCTGTAGCAACCGGGATCGGGCGATCTTTTGCAACGTTTGCAAGATTAGAGGGACAGTAAGATTGGTATACCTTGAGTGTTGCAAAACCGTGTGTCATTACTGTGTGGGCATAGTAATTAACGAGTTGCAGTAGTGGCAACCGTATGTGGGCAGTGCTATTTATGTTTTGCATGCCATTATATGTGTGACCTATGTAACCTTAGGGTTACTTTGTTTCTTTAAGTTGTGTGAGAACTTGAGGATTCAGTGAGTTAATTAGGGGTAATTAACTTGATAAGGGGGTGCACACTTGACGTTGTTGAATGAGTGAGTGCTGTTGGGAGAACAGTGCTGAACTTGAGCTTGTGGGAA
>WNGS01066681.1:16596186-16613037 GCA_020271785.1 Procambarus virginalis | reverse complement strand
ACTACTGTTGCATTATCAACTACTGTTGCATTGATCAACTACTGTTTCAGTGATCGACTACGCTTGCAGTGATCGACTACGCTTGCAGTAATCGACTACAGTTGTATTTATCAACCATTACGTAGATCGACTACTCTTGAATTAATCGACAAATGATGGATTGATCGACAAATGATGCACTGATCGACTACTGATGCACTGATCGACTACTGATGCACTGATCGACTACTAATGCATTGATCAACAACTGCTTCATAGATCAACTACTCTTACAATGATCGAATATTCTTGCATTTCCGATTACTATTAAAGTGTCAGACTCCTGCTACAATGTTAGACCACCATTACAATGTTAGACTACCATTACAATGTTAGACCACCATTACAATGTTAGACTACCATTACAATGCTAGACTACCATTACAATGTTAGACTACCATTACAATGTTAGACTACCATTACAACGCTAGACTACCATTACAACGCTAGACTACCATTACAATGTTAGACCACCATTACAATGTTAGACCACCATTACAATGTTAGACTACCATTACAATGTTAGACCACCATTACAATGTTAGACCACCATTACAATGTTAGACTACCATTACAATGTTAGACTACCATTACAATGTTAGACTACATTACAATGCTAGACTACCTTACAATGCTAGACTACCATTACAATGTTAGACTACCATTACAATGTTAGACTACCATTACAATGTTAGACCACCATTACAATGTTAGACTACCATTACAATGTTAGACTACCATTACAATGTTAGACTACCATTACAATGTTAGACCACCATTACAATGTTAGACTACCATTACAATGTTAGACTACCATTACAATGTTAGACCACCATTACAATGTTAGACTACCATTACAATGTTAGACTACCATTACAATGTTGCAATACTCTCATTGCAGTTTGTTGCATTGTATTCATAATGTTGCATTGCACGAAAACTTTTACATTTTAGGGTGTCGTGTAAATTTCCAACCCTTCTTGCACTCCATTTACCTGGGCTGTAGGAGACTCGAACCATGAGCCCCACGTGTGATGTATCGTTCTTATTAATATAAACAGACACCGCAAGCTATTAATTTTCCAACAAGTACTTATACAAAAGTTGATTTCAAACCATTTGAGCTGGATCGTAGAGCGACGGTCTCGCATCATGAAGGTCGGCGTTCAATCCCCGACCGTCCAAGTGGTTGGGCACCATTCCTTCCACCCTGTCCCATCCCAGATTCACATCCTGACCCCTTCCCAGTGCGGTATAGTCGTGATCGCTCGGCGCTTTCTCCTCATAGTTGCCTTCCCTTTAACAAACTTACTAATACACGGTAATTCACGCTACGTTACGTTACGTCCAGAGTGTCACTACAACAGGTAAATAGTACCAGGAGCAGCAGGACGCCGTCCCACCACTCTGGTACACACCGGACCTCACTCTCTAGCCCTCTTGCTGAGGCAAAAAGTACAAAATGAACTAACTGAACACTAGTGAACACTCTGACTCACATGCACACAATAGTTGCAGTGGCAATCAACACTGATGGCAATACACAACAACACTAACAAAAGAACTCCTCTCAAATGAAACACTTGCCACTTGGGCTGCAATAACATATAATTATGCTCAACACTTCACGGTAACACACAAGTACAACACTGTACTGTAGTACAACACAATAATCAATGAATGAGAAAATAAATCCTGGGTGTCAACTAAACACAACACTAAATGAAATACTCACCAAGGGCGTCTGGGGAAAAAATTATCTATATAAATAAAAATAGAAATGTTCGTTTGTCCATAACCGCTAATCTCCGAAAGTTCTTCACCGATTGCTTTGAAATTTTCACACAAACGTTCCATTCGCATCCGAGCGGGTTCGTATAAACATACTATATAGATGTCACGTCTGTGACGGTAAAAGCACATGCTTTTTCTGAAAAACTGTGTTTTTCATGTGAGGAAAATCTGCGAAACCTCTTTACCGATTGCTTTGAAATTTTGACACAACGTTGCCTTCACATAGGCGAGTCTTTTAATATACCTACTATATAGATGCCACCCCTGTGACAGGTAAAAACATGCGTTTTGAAAAACCGCGCCATCTGTTGGACATAATAGCAACATGCATGCTATACTAAATATGTCGCGAATTTCATTTCAATGTTTCCGATTACATTGATGAAGTTTATTTTCATAGATTTCGATTTATTTAATTTTTAGTGAATTATTTTGAGTGACATTGTGTTGGAATTGAGCTGTGTTGTTTACCATACCGTTTATTTCGTTAGTATCTTGAGGTTATCTTGAGATGATTTCGGAGCTTTAGTGTCCCCGTGGCCGGTCCTCGGCCAGGCCTCCACCCCCCAGGAAGCAGTTCGAGAAAGTTGACATACTCCCTGGTACCTATTTACTGCTAAGTAACAGGGGCATCAAGGTGAAAAAACTTTGCCCATCGTTACTCGCCGGCGCCCGGGATCGAACCTGGCACCACAGGATCACGCGTCCAGTGTTCTGACCGCTCAGCCACCGGCGGGAGCCGAGCGGGTGTATAAGTATAGATGCCACACCTGTGACAGGTAAAACTATGCTTTTCTTGAAAACAGCGCCATCTGTTGCATGTAAGAGCAACACACGTGCTATACTAAATATGTTACAATTCCATTTCAATGTTTCTGATTGCATTGATAAATTGATTTTTCATAGATTTTTTATTTATTTTCATTTTTATTATTTTTATTTATTTTTTATGAATTGCATTGGAATTAAGCTGTGTTGTTTACCAGACTGTTCATTTAGTTAGCATAGTTTATTTTTATATTTTTTCATATTTTCATTTCATTTTTTAACTGTTTTTCTTATATTTCAGTGATGGGAACATCAGATCACTTGATGTTCCCAATTTCGTCAGTCTGGTTTGACAATCGTCAGTCTGGTTTGACAAAGGCTTTAACAAAGTCGAAACGTTACCTCCTTTCATTTTTCTCTGTGGATTTTCCGCATATATATATATATATATATATATACTAACAGTACCCGGCCACGTGTTGCTGAGCCCCAGGAATCTTCTCTGTTTTCCAGTCCTCGCCACCATCCCCCCGTCACTCTTCTCCTCAGCCTCCCAACCATTCCCCCACTCCACCATTCCCTCTTCCTTCCCACCATGCCCCACTTCCCTGTCCCTTTGTCCTCCCCACCATTCTCCATTCCCCCATCCCCTCGTCCTTCCCCACCATTACCCCCTCCCTTGTCCCTCATCCTCCCCACCATCTCTCACTTCCGTCCCCTCGTCCTCCCCACCATTCCCCGCTCCCTCGTCCGATGCCTTCCCAAATGGTCTGATGTTCCCATCACTGATATATAATAAAAACAGTTAAAATTAAATGAAAATATAAAAAAAAATAAAAAAAAATTATTCTAACGAAATGAACGGTATGGTAAACAACACAGCTCAATTCCAATGCAATCACACAAAATAATTAAATCAAAATGAAAATAAATCAAAATCTATGAAAATTCAATTTATCAATGCAATCATAAACAATGAAATGGAATTGTAACATATTTAGTATAGCATGTGTGTTGTACTTACATGCAACAGATGGCGCTGTTTTTCACGAAAAGCATAGTTTTACCTGTCACAGGTGTGGCATCTATACTTATACTTACGAAATGAATGGTATGGTAAACAACACAGCTTAATTTATAACACAATGTCACACAAAATAATTCAATAAAAAATAAAATAAATCGAAATCTATGAAAATAAAATTTATCAATGCAATCGAAAATATTGAAATGGAATTCGTGACATATTTAGTATAGTGTGCATGTGTCTATTATGTGCGACAGATGGCGCTGTTTTTCAAAAACGCATGTTTTTACCTGTCACAGGGGTGGCTTCTATATAGTAGGTATATAAAAAGACGTGCCTATTTGAATGCAACGTTGTGTCAAAATTTCAAAGCATTCGATGAAGAACTTTCGGAGATTACAGCGTGTGTTGCTCTTACATCTAACAGACGGAGCTGATTTCAAAATAAACATGTTTTTTTCCTGTCACAGGTGAGGCATGTATATAGTAGATATATAAGAAGACGCGCCTATTCGAATGTAACGTTGTGTCAAAATTTCAAAGCAATCGGTGAAGAACTTTCGGAGATTAGCGACTTTGAAGAAGCAGACATATTCAATTTTATTTATATAGATACAATGATCACAAAACACTGATTCAAGTATGTGGAAAAACCACATGTGAAAAATAAAGTATGCAAAACGCGTTTTCGGCTTAAATCGCCTTCATCAGAGCAAAGGAGATGGAAACCTTGATCATAACGTTTGAATAATGATCCGATGACAGCTCTTGGTTACGGTCTCAGTTTCTCCATTTCGAATATGGATGTGAATTATGTAGCTATTGCCAAAAGTTTGCGGTTTGGAGAAATATAGTGAGATTTCAGCTGATGACATCAATATGTGCAAGGGTATGGTGTACGGGTCTTTACTTAAGGGTACTGTGCCTAATTATCCATATAGGTTAATGCGAGTGTTCAAAACCCGCAAAAAAGATAACTCTCTACATATCACTAAAGCTGATAAGTCCACTGCTATTTTCATCATGGACAAGGATAACTACGTGCAAAAAATGAACCTGTTATTGGATAACAGAGACACTTACTTACCTGTTAATAGTGATCCTATTGAAAAAGTTATTGCACATTTTATCAAGCTCTTAAAACTTTGCTCAAGAACGATAAGGAGTTGATTCCTAAGTTTTTAAGCCGTTCCCCTTCCCTACCATATCTATTTGGTCTCATTAAAACACACAAACCCAATAATCCTTCAAAACCTATTATTAGTTCTGTAGGATCTGTGGCATATGAACTTTCCAAATAGCTTGTCCAAGTCTTGTCTCCAGTAGTAGGTTTCATTTCCAACTCACACATAACAAACAACTTGGACTCGGTTAACAAGTTGTCTGGTTAGAAATTAAATTATGATTTTAAACTTGTGAGTTTTGATGTGACGGCTCTGTTCACTAGGGTTCCTGTTGAAGACCTGTTGGCATTCTTACGGGATCTATTCCTTAACTATAATTTAACTTTACCTACTAACACAATTGTTGAACTCATAAAATTGTGCATTAAAGATAATTATTTCAGCTTTTCTGACTCACTTTATAAACAAAATTCGGCATGGCGATGGGTAATCCCCTCTCCCTTGTTTTGATCAATTTCTACATGGAGTGTTTTGAAACAAATATCCTACCCAGGATTTTACCCTCGAATTTGGTTTGGTATAGGTACGTTGACGATATTTTATGCCTGTGGCCGGTTAACCATGACCAAACTGATTTTCTCATTCAACTTAATTCGCTGGTTTCGTCAATTAAATTCACAATTGAGAATGAAATGAATGGTGGTTTGCTTTTTTTTGGCATGCTGATTTGTAGAATTGGTAGGAGTTTCAAATTCAATGTGTATAGGAAACATACCAATGTGTGCTCGTATGTTTATTTTTACTCAAATCATCATGTTCAGGCCAAGCGGGCAGTTCTTTCTGGTATGTTCCTCAGAGCCCTGAGAGTTTGCAGGCCGGATTTCTTTTGTGAAGAAATAACGAATATATTTAAAATTAGGAAGAAGTTAAAACCCAAAATCGGTCTTGGATCTTGCGTTTGGTCAAGCAAAAAGGACGTTCTACAAACAAGCTCCCAAGTCTAAACCAGAACTAAAATCTCGTTGGTATTACCATATTCTGATGGTCTAGTAAATCTTGCCCCAGCCCTGAATAACCTTAATATTAACTCAGTGTTCAAAAATGATAATACAGTTAAGTCCATGTTAATTAAGAACTCGCCCTCGTCTGCAGCAGGTTGTGTGTACTCCATTCCTTGTAATGAGTGTGCATGTGTTTCATCGGTCAGACGGGTAAATCTCTTTCCTCACGTTTAGAACATTCATATTCTATTCGCACAGGTCAGCACTCCAGTGCATTGTAATTACATTCCAGTTTATGTGATCATTCTATCAACTTCAGAGGGGCAAATGTATTGATATAAGTAAGGGTTTCTCTGAACGAGATGTGATCGAGTCTGCTCTGATCAAACACTGTAACAACAGCCTTAATGTGAGCCCTGGTAGGTACATGTTGGATCCCCATATAAGCTTCAATATAGCACACCAATACCATATAGCTCCATTTAACTTGGTTGGCACTTTTATATATCTTACAGTTATTGATATTAATAGGAGCTGCCTCGTATGGGTAAATAGTCCTTCTGCAGTTACCTTCTTTCTTATGTTTGTTTCACAGGTTCTTCACGTGGTAAGGTGGGTTCACGTTGTAGGGTGGGTTCACGTTGTAGGGTGGGTTCACGTTGTAGGGTGGGTTCACGTTGTAGGGTGAGTTCACGTTGTAGGGTGGGTTCACGTTGTAGGGTGGGTTCACGTGGTAGGGTGGGTTCACGTGGTAGGTAGGCTTACGTGGTAGGGTGGGCTCACGTAGAAGATGGGTTTCACATGGTAGGTGGGCTCACGTGGTAGGGTGGCTCACGTGGTAGGGTGGGCTCACGTGGGAGGGTGGGCTCACGTGGTAGGGTGCGCTCACGTGGTAGGGTGGGCTCACGTGGTAGGGTGGGCTCACGTGGTAGGGTGGGCTCACGTGGTAGGGTGGGCTCACGTGGTAGGGTGGGTTCACGTGGTAAGGTGGGTTCACGTGGTAGGTGGGCTCACGGGTAGGTGGGCTCACGTTGTAGGGTGGTTTACGTGGTAGGGTGGTTCACGTGGTAGGATGGGCTCACGTGGTAGGGTGGGTTCACGTGGTAGGGTGGGTTCACGTGGTAGGGTTGGCTCACGTGGTAGGGTGGGCTCACGTGGTAGGGTGGGCTCACGTGATAGGTGGGTTCACGTGGTAGGAGGGCTCACGTGGTAGGGTGGGTTCACGTGGTAAGGTGGGTCACGTGGTAGGGGTGCTCACGTGGTAGGGTGGGCTCACGTGGTAGGGTGGGCTCACGTGGTAGGGTGGGCTCACGTGGTAGGGTGGGCACACGTGGTAGGTGGGCTCACGTGGTAGGGTGGGCTCACGTGGTAGGGTGGGCACACGTGGTAGGGTGGGCTCACGTGGTAGGGTGGGCTCACGTGGTAGGGTGGGCACACGTGGTAGGGTGGGCTCACGTGGTAGGTGGGCTCACGTGGTAGGGTGGGCACACGTGGTAGGGTGGGCTCACGTGTAGGGTGGGCTCACGTGGTAGGGTGGCTCACGTGGTAGGGTGGGCACACGTGGTAGGGTGGGCTCCGTGGTAGGGTGGGCTGACGTGGTAGGGTGGGCACACGTGGTAGGGTGGGCACACGTGGTAGGGTGGGCTCACGTGGTAGGGTGGGCTCACGTGGTAGGGTGGGTTCACGTGGTAGGGTGGGCACACGTGGTAGGGTGGGCTCACGTGGTAGGGTGGGCTCACGTGGTAGGGTGGCTCACGTGGTAGGGTGGGCTCACGTGGTAGGGTGGGCTCACGTGGTAGGGTGGGCTCACGTGGTAGGGTGGGCTCACGTGGTAGGGTGGGCACACGTGGTAGGTTGGGCTCACGTGGTAGGGTGAGCTCACGTGGAAGGGTGGGTTCACGTGGTAGGGTGGGTTCACGTGGTAGGGTGGGCTCACGTGGTAGGGTGGGCTCACGTGTAGGGTGAGCTCACGTGGAAGGGTGGGTTCACGTGGTAGGGTGGGTTCACGTGGAAGGGTGGGTTCACGTGGTAGGGTGGGTTCACGTGGTAGGGTGGGCTCACGTGGTAGGGTGGGCTCACGTGGTAGGGTGGGCTCACGTGGTAGGGTGGGCTCACGTGGTAGGGTGGGCTCACGTGGTAGGGTGGGCTCACGTGGTAGGGTGGGCTCACGTGGTAGGGTGGGCTCACGTGGTAGGGTGGGCTCACGTGGTAGGGTGGGCTCACGTGGTAGGGTGGGCTCACGTGGTAGGGTGGGCACACGTGGTAGGGTGGGCTCACGTGGTAGGGTGGGCTCACGTGGTAGGGTGGGCTCACGTGGTAGGGTGGGATCACGTGGTAGGGTGGGCTCACGTGGTAGGGTGGGCTCACGTGGTAGGGTGGGCTCACGTGGTAGGGTGGGCTCACGTGGTAGGGTGGGCTCACGTGATAGGGTGGGCTCACGTGGTAGGTGGGCTCACGTGGTAGGGTGGGCACACGTGGTAGGGTGGGCTCACGTGGTAGGGTGGGCACACGTGGTAGGGTGGGCTCACGTGGTAGGGTGGGCACACGTGGTAGGGTGGGCTCACGTGGTAGGGTGGGCACACGTGGTAGGGTGGGCACACGTGATAGGGTGCTCACGTGATAGGGTGGGCTCACGTGGTAGGGTGGGCACACGTGGTAGGGTGGGCTCACGTGGTAGGGTGGGCTCACGTGGTAGGGTGGGCACACGTGGTAGGGTGGGCACACGTGGTAGGGTGGGCTCACGTGGTAGGGTGGGCACACGTGGTAGGGTGGGCTCACGTGATAGGGTGGGCTCACGTGGTAGGGTGGGCTCACGTGGTAGGGTGGGCACACGTGGTAGGGTGGGCTCACGTGGTAGGGTGGCGCGGCATGGCGGGAAATTTCACAAAGTCCACAATCGCTCCGAAATCAAGTTATCTCACTCCGAGAATTAACGGTTGTAATGGACAATCGATGTGCTTTACTTTCAACCCGTTCTCGCGATTCACAGTCCACGGATGTTCCCGATAGTCATGATATAACACTGCAGTCTCGTTGCTCCTGCTGTGATCAGGTGCTGACACAATCTCTCACNACACCACCGTTGTACACAGTACACCCCCCCTGCCCCCCCCCAACACCACCGTTGTACACAGTACACCCCCTGCCCCCCCCCCCCCCCGCCCAACACACCGTTGTACACAGTACACCCCCTGCCCCCCAACACACCGTTGTACACAGTACACCCCCTGCCCCCCAACACCACCGTTGTACACAGTACACCCCCCTGCCCCCCCACCCACCGTTGTACACAGTACACCCCCTGCCCCCCAACACCACCGTTGTACACAGTACACCCCCCCTGCCCCCAACACCACCGTTGTACACAGTACAACCCCCTGCCCCCCAACACCACCGTTCTACACAGTACACCCCCCTGCCCCCCCTCCCCAACACCACGTTGTACACAGTACACCCCCTGCCCCCCAACACCACCGTTCTACACAGTACACCCCCTGCCCCCCCCCCAACACCACCGTTCTACAACAGTACCCCCCTGCCCCCCACACCACCGTTCTACACAGTACACCCCCCCTCCCCAACACCACCGTTGTACACAGTAACACCCCTGCCCCCCCTCCCAACACCACCGTTCTACACAGTACACCCCCTGCCCCCCAACACCACCGTTCTACACAGTACACCCCCTGCCCCCCCCCCCAACACCACCGTTGTACACAGTACAACCCCCTGCCCCCCCTCCCCAACACCACCGTTGTACACAGTACACCCCCCTGCCCCCAACACCACCGTTGTACACAGTACACCCCCTGCCCCCCTCCCCAACACCACCGTTGTACACAGTACACCCCCCTGCCCCCCAACACCACCGTTGTACACAGTACACCCCCTGCCCCCAACACCACCGTTGTACACAGTACACCCCCTGCCCCCAACACCACCGTTGTACACAGTACCCCCCCCCCTGCCCCCAACACCACCGTTGTACACAGTACACCCCCTGCCCCCAACACCACCGTTGTACACAGTACACCCCCCCTGCCCCCAACACCACCGTTGTACACAGTACACCCCCCCTGCCCCCAACACCACCGTTGTACACAGTACACCCCCTGCCCCCAACACCACCGTTGTACACAGTACACCCCCCCTGCCCCCCAACACCACCGTTGTACACAGCACACCCCCCCTGCCCCCCCCAACACCACCGTTGTACACAGTACACCCCCTGCCCCCAACACCACCGTTGTACACAGTGCACCCCCTGCCCCCAACAACACCGTTGTACACAGTACACCCCCCTGCCCCCAACACCACCGTTGTACACAGTACACCCCCTGCCCCCCAACACCACCGTTGTACACGGTACACCCCCCTGCCCCCAACACCACCGTTGTACACAGTACACCCCCTGCCCCCTAACACCACCGTTGTACACAGTACACCCCCTGCCCCCAACACCACCGTTGTACACAGTACACCCCCTGCCCCAACATAACCGTTGTACACAGTACACCCCCCCCCTGCCCCCTCAACACCACCGTTGTACACAGTACACCCCCCCTGCCCCCTAACACCACCGTTGTACACAGTACACCCCCCCTGCCCCCTAACACCACCGTTGTACACAGTACACCCACCCTGTCCCCCTCAACACCACCGTTGTACACAGTACACCCCTGCCCCCAACATCACCGTTGTACACAGTACACCCCCCCCTGCCCCCCAACACCACCGTTGTACACAGTACACCCCCCCCTGCCCCCTCAACACCACCGTTGTACACAGTACACCCCCTGCCCCCAACATCACCGTTGTACACAGTACACCCCCCCTGCCCCCCCAACATCACCGTTGTACACAGTACACCCCCCTGCCCCCCCAACACCACCGTTGTACACAGTACACCCCCCTGCCCCCCAACATCACCGGTGTACACAGTACACCCCCCCTGCCCCCCACCCCAACATCTCGGCTACCAGGAAATCATTGCTTACTTGTCGTTTCGTTTGCCAAGAAGAGATCTTGTTGAGCACCAGACTTGAGGCCTGGAGTGAGTCCCACTTCAGCTCACAGACACACATAGACACACAGACACACATAGACACACAGTCACACATAAACACACAGTCACACATAGACACACAGTCACACATAGACACACAGACACACATACACACACATACACACATAGACACACAGACACACATAGACACACAGACAGGTCTGTGTAACGAATGTCTTCAGGCTCTTCCATGTATCAAGTGTGAGCGTATCTGGGTGCTGCCGGAGCTCACTTCAACTTATCGATCATCCTCGGGAGGCCTCGGCATCTCATCACCGCCGAAGAGTCCCCGCCGCGAAGTGCATTCATGACATCGTTAAGAGTCATCAGTCTACCAGTGGCAACAGAAGTCATTATGAAAGAGGAGTGCAGGATGTACATCAATATGGACATCATCAAGGCACCCACCCTATCTTGCGATGACCTTGTGATGATTTCGGGGCTCTTCGTCCCCGCGGCCCGGTCCTCGACTAGGCCCTCTCCGACACAAAGAGATTCTTGAGTTGTCACTTTGTCAAATATTTTTACAGAATTTGCGGACATGCTTTTCTTCAATATTATGAGCTCCATGTTCGTATCTCTGCGTGTAGTTAATAAAGTCAGCAGTTAGACCTTTAACAATGTCGCAGAGACTCCGAGTCTTAATTTAATAAAGATGTAGACTGCAGCCATTCAACTAATTTTCGACTTAAAATACTTTATTCATAAATGGTTGCTCATTTATTATTGGGAACTTTTTATGTAAAATGTTCTATACATTAATTACATAAGAGAGTAACAATAACAACATAGCACATATTTATTTTCACTGTCAGAATGAGAAACTTAGCAGATGAGAACTTATACAAATCATTTCAATACCGGCTGGACTAAACATGTGGACAGCAATACTGGCTGGACTAAACAGGTGTACAGCAATACTGGCTGGACTAAACAGGTGTACAGCAATACTGGCTGGACTAAACAGGTGTACAGCAATACTGGCTGGACTAAACAGGTGTACAGCAATACCAGCTGGACTAAACAGGTGTACAGCAATACTGGCTGGACTAAACAGGTGTACAGCAATACTGGCTAGACTAAACAGGTGTACAGCAATACTGGCTGGATTAAACAGGTGTACAGCAATACTGGCTGGACTAAACAGGTGTACAGCAATACAGGCTGGACTAAACAGGTTTACAACAATACCAGCTGGACTAAACAGGTGTACAGCAATACAGGCTGGACTAAACAGGTGTACAACAATACCGGCTGGACAAAACAGGTGTACAACAATACCAGCTGGACTAAACAGGCATACAACAATACCAGCTAGACTAAACAGGTGTACAGCAATATCAGCTGGACTAAACAGGTGTACAGCAGTACAGGCTGAACTAAACAGGTTTACAACAATACCGGCTGGACTAAACAGGTGTACAGCAATACAGGCTGAACTAAACAGGTGTACAACAATACCGGCTGGACTAAACAGGTGTACAACAATACCAGCTGGACTAAACAGGTGTACAACAATACCAGCTGGACTAAACAGGTGTACAACAATACCAGCTGGACTAAACAGGTGTACAACAATACAGGCTGGACTAAACAGGTGTACAGCAATACCAGCTGGACTAAACAGGTGTACAACAATACAGGCTGGACTAAACAGGTGTACAACAATTTAATCAAATTTACACTTTAAGTATAAAGTGAGTGACATTTACCTAACACTTTGAAAGAGGATATATTGTAAAAGAGAAAGTAAGATTTAACATGAGAGTAATAAAACATACTGGACCAATTTATATACACAATTAAGATGACGAGATATATTGAAGTAGATGTAATATAAACTACTCCCATCATAACCCTTGTAGATATTTGCACTCTTTATATTAGCAGTTTCTGGGATGTTGTTGCTTTAGATTTAGCTACTCAGAACGAAGTGTCCATGTAGCACGGGCTATGGTGAGCCCGTAATTTATCTGGGACTCTTCTGGGACAAACGTACTCCAGACACACAGCTCATATAACATTCAATTGGATTCATAACGTTTGCCGGTAATTTATCTCTGTGTCAGTAGACCCAACCACTTGGGCTGGACGGTAGAGCGACGGTTTCGTTTCACGCAGGCCCACGTTCAATCCTCCGACCGTCCAAGGGGTTAGACACCATTCCTTTCTCCCGTCCCATTTCAAATGCTTATTCTGACCCCTTCCAAGTGGTATATAGTTGTAATGGCTTGGCGCTTTCCTCTGATAATTCCCTCCCTTCTGTCAGTAATTCTTTCATAATTCCAAATATCCAACTTGAGATCTTCCTGCTATCTCTGCTGATGAGTTGTGTTATCCTGTCCACTAGACCCGCTACACCATTATATACGTCATTCACTCTCAAGTTGCATTTCCTGACATTATACAGGCGAGTGCCTGTATAATGAGCTGATTGAGTTTACTGGATGGGCGATTCCTTTCAGACAAAATCTCATTCATTTGTAAATTATTTCCTGAAGTGTGGGTGTTGACATCAGGCCAGAGAGAGTACAAGGAGTGCGAGGCTGGACACACAGGAACGTGTAGAGCAAGTCTACCATTCACAGTTGAGCTTACCAAACTCAACATTTTGTTGGTTCCGTAGTTCACAGATATTAAAGTTTAGCCACTGAGTGCTAAATAACTTGATTTTCCACCACCTATCAAGATGATCACTTATAATGATTTTTTTTTAGCTTCATGTCTAATTGCATCAGAAAAATTGACAAGTCTTGAGGTGGTGGAATACCAAATATCTCTTGAGGATATAATTTGTCCCGGATGCTTTTCAGAATACTGGTATATATCTGCGTAGTAATTTCAGAATGATATTTCAATAAAACGAATCCTGTGAGTTAAATACATCCACAGCACATGTTGCAGGATTGAACATTAGGTAGTATTCTGCGCTATATCTTTCACATATAGCTATCAAGTTTTCCAAAGCCTCTTTGGTGGTTGCGAGTAGAGCTGGATCATCAGCATAATAAACACCTGGGTTTATGCAACGTTTAAGCTCGACTGGAACTTAACTCTCTCAATAATGGATCAAGATGACAAACAGACCTGGACTAAGAACAGCATCTTGTTTGACCCCTATTTTTGTAGAGAGAGATGACATTACTGCATTTCACAAGTAATTTGCATACGTCATAAAAAATAGATAATATCTAGCGATGACAGGACATACTTTTATGCGTAGCACTTCTCTAGAAAGCTTGGTGTGTTTACCTTCATCACTTCTATTCCTCGCTTGTCTGCTTTCCTTCCCCTCAGTTCCCTGTACTGTTTACAACTTTTCAACACAATTGTGATGTATTCATACATTGTTAAGTTATAAGTGGAACACAGGAGCGTTGATAACTTTGTCTTCTGGATATCTGTTAACCTTCTTCCTCTTCTCAGTTCGTTTCTACCTTTCAGGTAACGTATGTTACCCATGTATGTTTCAGGTAACGTATTTGTACTTATTCTATGGCCAGGTCTGTGCCGAGTCCGGACCATAGTCCGTTGTTGCATTTTTCAATAAACTTACCTTCTTGGAACATGTTGCTCACAGGTGGATTTTCAGAATGCAAACTGAACATTTGTTGTTGGTACAGGTATACTTCTTCACGTGACTGTAATGTCCAGGTGCTGCAGGTATGGGGAGGTAGGCAACATGTATGAACACTCTCGCGAACAACAATTTACACGACGCTGAACAATTTGTGTTCAGGAACTGTGACCGTGAGTGAGAATGGCAGAGTCAAAAACAAGGTATACACATCATGGTATAAACATCAAGGTATACACATAAATATATATAGGTCAAGGTATACACGTCAAGGTACAAACATCAAGGTATACACATAAAGATACACACATCGAGGTATACACATCAAGGTACAAACATCAAGGAATACACATAAAGATATACACATCGAGGTATACACATCAAGGTATAAACATCAAGGAATACACATAAAGATATACACATCGAGGTATACACATCAAGGTATAAACATCAAGGAATACACATAAAGTTATACAAATCGAGGAATACACACATCAAGGTATAAACATCAAGGAATACACATAAAGTTATACAAATCGAGGAATACACACATCAAGGTATAAACATCAAGGAATACACATCAAGTAATTATAAATTCCATGTTTCTCGCACTTTTTGCTGCTTGAGGAATGTTAATCTGGCCAGAACTCTTACTACGTGATAACGTTTCCTGACCAGCTGAGTAAAGTGTTGATTACTTTGATATGTTGTTTAGAATTTTAATTTTATTTTTAAAGTGTACCTCACCCTCTCAGTTAATAATTCAACTGCAATGACGACTTATTAGCAATGAAATCAATATATGGTAACATTTGCACATAATAAAATAAATTCTATGTCACAATGTTTGGAAATGAACCCTGCTCTGTGGAAGGGAAGTTCCTCATATGGTTTAACTGTATAATCATACTGTCTTAGTGGCAATATCCTCGTGATTGTGTGATTGTTATCTGCGTCTCACACATCCTGGGGTAGGTCTGTGTCCAACTGCGGTAGATCAAGGGTCCTAGATTAACATTTATGTTATCTCATCAATGGACTCGAGTCAGCCAATTTCAACATGTCGTACACCTTCCACTGGTGGCAAGGTAGCGGTCTTCCAACTGTGATTTGGAACACCTCATTATAAGAATAAATATGCAACATAATGCAATGAACCTCAGAATGATCAATTATGCAATAACTCAAAGTCAAGGGGTTGGTAATGGACCATATAGAACAGCTAGAAAATGTTGCATTACTGAGTGACGGTGACGACACACACTCACGCACTCACAGCGTGATCCAGCACTCTGAGTCACGCACCAGCAGGTGGCTGCCTTGTACTTATGAGTGAAGGATGGTCAGTTCTCAATCCTTTTGGACTCTACACGACGAGCTTCCACAGTGTAGGAACGCTCTCATCACTCATGACCTCGACCCATCAGGGGGACCCACTGACGGTAAATCAGAGGAACAACGGAACTAACCTTTTACACGTGTTATGCACCTGGGCGGTGTAGTACCACTCCGTACCACTCCGGTGTAGTACCACTGTACCACTCAGCGCTCCTGGTCGTGCAACACAGTTTACCAGATCACTCATCAACTCACTGGCGATAATTCGCTAATCGAACACTTTCCTGTCAGTTTGGATTGTCATGTATTGCCGTCATAGCGCCCCGTGACCTGAGAGCTGCGGCCGTGTCGCTATGAGACCTAAACACACTAAAGTATATAACTCGTCTCTGAGCGAAAAATGATTTCACAGTCAATTTTAATAACCGCCCTCGTGAAGCTGTGGTGGCACACATGACTGGCCAGTCACTGGGATGTACATGATCAACTCATAGGTCAACTCTCCCTACCAATAAATATGTATCTTCAAAATAGAACAAAACTATTGATGAAATATATCCTTGGATCATTTCATTTATTCATTTGACCTTCATTTACGTCCCCACACACACGCGCGCGCGCACACACAAATACACATACATAATAACAGAAAATTCTATAAATATCTGAGCGCATGGAAACATTTCCTGAAACCAGTCGACAACACATATCATAGACCACATATATTTTCCTGAGCTGCAAGAGGCGACTACCTGTCACTTAACTCCGATATTAAGGTCCAGAATGAAAAAGAAAACGTTGGAGCCGTGATGACGACTCGATCCGTTGTGTATTCTCAAGCTCCAGAATCTTACTATCTAAAGGGCGTTATATTCTATTTTCGAAAAGAAATGTAGTTATTAATAGGGTAACCAAATACATCGCTCTCAAAGAGACATCGAGAGCGTCCTGTTGCATAATTAGCATCAACATGACAGCTGTAATGAGCAGCGGCCTTGATGTTGGAGGAGATATTGAAGGTGTTGTAGTGACTGTGGTTGCAATTTGGGGCTGTTTTGATGTCTTGAATGAATATTGTGATAACTGTTATCACTATATGTTACTAAGGTGTCGAATGA
>WNGS01066681.1:16578293-16588950 GCA_020271785.1 Procambarus virginalis | reverse complement strand
TGTGGGAGCGGGGCGTCACATCTTGGAGTAATCTTTCTAACATTGGGTCCTCTAACATTTCGATGGTGTTCCACACCCTGATGGCTTGGTGCTGCAGTGTGATGTTTAGTGGCTGTATGTTCAGGAGTTCATGGAACTTTAGGATTGTCTGATCATCTGGTGGACTGTGTTTTGCTGCTCTCCTTAGCGCCTCATTTTGCACTGCTTGCAGTTTCTGATGTTAGTTTCTTTATGGTGTGTAGTGGTACTGGGGGATACTCTAGATACGGCCGAAATAGAGCCTTATATAGGCGGATCTGAATGTTAGTACCGAGGCTTCGGATCACCTCAATTTTCGAAGGCTGCTTTGGCTGTTTAGTCGGTCCTTACAGAGTTTGAATCCCTGTTCTATTTATCATAAGTCCCAGTATTCTGCCTACCTCCGCATATTGGATCGGATGGTTGTCAAGGATAATGGGGTCGGGTTTCTTTTCGCAATGTGTATTATCTGAAATTTTGTTGTTGGTGCTAATTTTCCATTGCTTCTCAAAGTTGTTTATGAGTTCAATTGCTGCCTTGGTCTTGTCAGCTTGTAGCGGCTTTGATGGTCCCGGTTGGCAAATTTTTGGGTGGCATCGTCAGCGTATGTGATGTATTCTCCATGTTGGAGCTGGGATAGATCAGCTGTATATATGTTGAATAGAGTGGGGGAGAGGCAGCTTCCTTGTGGTACCCACTTTTCAGTTCTATTACGTCACCCAATGTAGCTGCCGATATTAAGACTAGCAGTTCACGTCCTACCACGTGAATTATCCCATTGGTTCTGTAGTCTATAAAGCTGCAGAGAGTAGCAGTAAATCTCTCAGGAAGTCCTAGTTCAGATATCTTATATTTTAGGCCTGTGTGCCACACTTTGTCGAAGACTTTCGAAACGTCTCTAAGCACTATATACACTGATCTTTTTTCGACACTGCGCGTTGGCTATATGCTCGTAGATCAGGGCTATAGCTTTATGGGCCCCTCTGCGGTTTTCTAAAACCCGCTGCCTGGTGTTATACTTCCCTTCCTCTTCCTGTACTTCACAAGTCTCTGAATTGATAATGTTTTCGAATATTTTACCTGGTACTTCGAGGAGGGAAAAATGGCCTGTAGTTTTCAGTTTGGGTTGGGGGGTTTACGCTGGCTTGGGATTAATCTTATTGTGGCATTCTTGAAGTATGTATGGAATAGGTGCACATGCAAGAGCTGCATTTATTATATTGTGTATTGATGGAGTGCAATAACTTGTAGGTTGGATAATACCATCTTTTAACTTGCTGTTCCCCGGCGCTTGTTCTGGAAACCCATAATTGTTTTATGGACCTCTGCCAATGGTTAATTGTTTCATAAGGTGCAGTCATCGCGTATGTTGTTGAGGTCTATTGTTCGCTTCGGAGTAGTGCTGCCGCTCTGTTATCGACTTGAGTTGTAATTTACACTTTCATTTACACAACTCCACGGAGAGTTACCAGTCTCCGTGGTGTAGTGGTAAGACACTCGCCTGGCGTTCCGCGAGCGCTATGTCATGGGTTCGTATCCTGGCCGGGGAGGATTTAACTGGGCGCAAATCCTTAACTGTAGCCTCTGTTTAACGCATCAGTAAATGTGTACTTGGATGAAAAAACGATTCTTCGCGGCGGGGATCGTATTCCAGGGACCTGCCCGAAACGCTTCGCGTACTAGTGGCTGTACAAGAATGTAACAACTCTTGTATATATCTCAAAAAAAAAAATTAATTGGGCAAAAATTTATATTTTCTTCCGGGTTTATCCTGAATACTTTTCCCAGAATTTCCTGAATTCCTGTTCTTGTTCTCTCTCCTCATAGAGTTTATTTCCTGAGGAGTCTATGATATGGGTGTTTCCTCAGAAGAGCTTCCCATCAGGGTCTTTACTTTTTTCCAGAACTTTCCTGGGTTTCTGTAGTCGACTTGGATTTTGCTTATTAGGTCATCCATTGTTTGATGTCTCTGTTTGCATAGATCTTGCAGCTCATCTTGTAGTTCACTTTGTAGTCTTTTGCGCTCATCCGTCCACCCGTGTTGTGTTTGAGTTGTAGAAGGCTGTTATATCCTGTTTGCAGTGTCCTGTGCGCCTCAGTGGCTGGGGGGTGTGGGAGCGTTATATGGTGAGCTACGGGGATGTGATCGTTCAGGCATTTTGCTATGGTGCTAATCCATGTATTTATCTCAGCGTTTATGCATGATGTTTCCTTTCCATTAAAATCTGTGACACTGATTTCCTGTGCACTGCTTTTGAACACTTCCCAGTCAATTTTTGTGTACTGTGGTCGCTTGTGCTCACAGGGCCTCCTTTCTATGCGGGTGTTTAGGAAGTGGTGGTTGTTTGACAGTATTATGTCTGGTTTACCACTGTGTCCTTGTCTGAGGTAGTTGGGAAGTCTGGGCCCAGGTGGGTTAGATTTGCGTTCCTTATCATATTGTGGATGGCTTCTCCTGCTTGGTTGTTCCTTCCGTGTCCCAGTGTTCCGTGCTTGGCGTTCAGATCTCCCAGGAAGTAGGCAAGTCTGTTCCTTCTGGTAAGTTTCAAGATGTCGGCCAGGGGAAGGTAAGGACGTCTTGGTGGTTGGTACATGTTCCTATGAAGATTATACCTTTCGTAGTTTGGAGTTCAATCGCCAGGAAGTTTTCCTGAAAGGTATCTAGAATTTTGTGTGGAATATTTCTTTTTACCGCAATTGCCGTTCCATCGTTGGCCTGGTCAGCTCTGTTGACCTGGTAAATTTTGTAATTGAAGATCTTGATCTTCTCACCATTCCTTTTCCATGACTATAATGTGGCATTATATCAGGGTCTATTTCTCTGTACAAGTTGCTGAGTGCCAATGCTCTATGCAGAGTCCAGCATAGAACATTGTGTTGAATTATTGTTAATGACTGGATGGCTATGTTGAATCTGATGGGTCTCTTCCACCTTGTGGATTGTTTGGGATAGGTCCATATCCATTGTGCATTGCGTTAAACTCCTCGCCGCTTATCTGTTGAATGGTTATGGGGTTTTGGTTTAAAGTATATGACATTATCCGGTCGTACACATCACCCGTAGTGACATCCGGAATGTTGTGTTGGAATTTTATGTGCTGAGTTTTTATTTGTTCTCGGAGGGTCTTGCGGGTAACCGGGTGGGTTGCTCTTCTTGAGAAGAATTCGATTTTGTTTGGGACCTCTACTGGGGCTTGGGTGACTGGGTCTGAGTGTGCAACATTGTCTGTGGGTGTGCGGGAAACAGTGATGTCTGTTGCGTGTCCCTGATCCTGTGTACCTTGTGGTACTTGTATGTTTTGTTGTGTGTCTGCGGGCCAACTCCGGAGGTCATTAGTGGTGGTTGCTGGTTTTGTTTCGTCTTCCTGTGGCTTGTTGATGGTTGCTGGAGTCGTGGGTGCTGGCACTTGTTTAGAGTTAGCCACAGTTGGGGTAGTGCTGACTACATTGCTGTCCACCAGGGTTTTTATGATTTTAGTGGAGGAGGGAGTGTCTGGGAATTCCATCAATGGGAGACTATTCCTCTTGTACATTTCTTTAATTACGGATCCAAATGACCCTGGATTTGCTAGATTTTCTAAGTGAGCAAAGATCATACTGCTCAGGGTCTTTGTGGGTAGGTCCCCATTTACCTGTGAGGTCATGTTTGCTGGAGTGTGTGGGGTAGTGTTTGCTGGATTACGTAATACCTTGTTTGACCAAGCATTGGTAGTAGTTATACCTGCATAGGTATTATTGGCCATTGCTGTCTTTTTTGCTGTGGCTTTGGCCATTTTTGTTTCAGGATGTCCTTCCTAATGGGAACGATTGATGCCAGTGTGCGGTGGGGACCCTCACAGTTGAGACATTTGGGTTTGATTTATTCGTGCAGTCCCTGTATGTGTGTCCCTGCCCGGCACATTCTGAACAGTCTCTGTATGTGTGTCCCTGCCCGGCACATTCTGAACAGTCTCTGTATGTGTGTCCCTGCCCGGCACATTCTGAACAGTCTCTGTATGTGTGTCCCTGCCCGGCACATTCTGAACAGTCTCTGTATGTGTGTCCCTGCCCGGCACATTCTGAACAGTCTCTGTATGTGTGTCCCTGCCCGGCACATTCTGAACATACTTGGCCCGTTTGTTGGCACTCTGCTGCTCTGTGATCGTATTTATAGCATGTACAACAAGGGGTAATGTTATAGTATTCCTCCTGCTCGAGGTTGTAGTTGTCTGTGCTAAGGTGGTAGTAGTTGCAATGGATACCTTGGCTGAGGGCTTTCTGTGCCATGGAGATTTCTTCAAACATTATTTTCATCATGGTAAGCAATCCCCGCATGAGGATTACCTCTTCTACCTTGGCCCACTCATTCCTCTGTTCTATATCGTATTTAATATTTTCAGGGGTGTCGTCAGTAATTCCTGCATCAAGTCTCTTCAGGACTATTGTCTTCCTGGCCTGCAGCTCAGGGGGAATAATGACCTGGAAACGTTTATCCCTCAACATACGTATATTTTCTCCCTTGATGATTGTGTCAACATCTTCATCCTGGAAGAATAGTGCTATGAATGAGGAGTCCTTTGTGGGTATTAGTTTACAAAATCTTACTTTGAGAGTGGATAACAGATTTGCTAGTTCCTTCTGTCTCTCATAGCCTGTCCCCTCCCCCCCCCCGCAAGGGGGCGGACTTTTACTCAGTGTCCTCTCATTGTTTCATTTCCTGTTCATTCTATCTTGTTTAGTTGCTTTCCTTTTCCTTTCCCTTCCTAAGAATAAGCCAATTTTCAATTTTCCTTTTCAATATACAACACGTCAAAAAGGTTTGATTGAAATCGAATAAGGAGGCAATAGGTGGGATACCAAAAAGTTGTTCAATGTCAACCAATATTTTTTGGCTAGTTGTATATGAAAAGGGCTGCAATTTTCCCAAGTTTCAGTACTTCAGCGTAAATAGAAAGGGAGATTTTTTTTTTTCAACGACTTTTACACATTTTCAAGTCTTAATAAATAAACACACGATTCAGATATAATTATTCTGTGACACTTTTCTGACACATTAGAATATAATAAAGGATTGGTAGATAGATATTTTCCAAAACATCTTTAGTTTTCCTATTACAAATTTTCAAAGTTCCCCCCAAAAATTATGCAAATATGGCATGTTTATTGCTATTATAAAATCAATAAATGAACTTAAAGAAAAAAACTATCAACAACGTTTAGAGACATGCACTCTACATATACTGTGTAAGTTTCATGTAAATTGAATTAAAAAATGAAAAAGTTATTTGAACGTTTATGTTAATTGAAAAAAAGCAAATAATAAAGTCTACGGTTCTAAAATCTTTGGCTGAGGTTGGCATCAACCAATTTTCCCCAAAATTGGCACCCTTACAGATAGGCTTACGTGCAGTCAGGTGTATAAGTTTCATGCAAATCGTCCGATAAAAAGAAGAAAAAAAATAAAAAAAAATATATATATATTTGTTTAACTTAAATTTTTTCCCAATTAAACTAATTATAATATTGTTTTTAATATATGCTATTGTGATAGCAAGGAGTCACAGATATGATTTCAGTTGACACTTGTGTTTGATAATCGTTTTTGACCATTTTGTTATAAATTTGACACTTGAATCAAGTATTTTTATTATCCCTTCCTTTTATTCCTCGATGCTGAAACTTGGACCAGATGAACCACTTTTATATACAACTTGTCAAAAAAGTTTGATTGAAATCGAACGAGTTTTTACTTATTGCATTTTTAGGCAAATTGGAACCTAATGCCCCAATTAGTTCTATTAAGGTCGTTGGTTGCTTCACATTTCAGGAAATAGTGAAGCAATGGCTTTTCTGTGATTGTTTGGCAGAAGATGGATTCCCAATCTCAGGGTTCACCAATCTCCCAGTTGCATCTGTAACCTAGACGTAGTCTATATAACCAAACTGCTATTTCCCTGTGGATTCCTTTTGGTATATTTAACCTGTCTAACTTGGTGGCCTGAAGATACCATATTGCAGAGGGCGAACCTTCTGCTACTCTCTGGTGTAGATGGGCTTTGTTGAGGTGTGAGAGGTTTTTGGTGATGATGTTTTTTATGTTCTCTTGGCTGGGTTGGATTGTTTTGTGGATCACTGAATGACGAGTTGCCAATTTAGCAGTTTCATCGGCTTTCTCATTTAATGGGATTCCAACATGGGAGGGGATCCAGTTTATGGTGAAGTTGAGTCTTTTGCCTTTAGCTACTGCTCCAAGATACAAAATGGTGGTAATTATTTCCACGTTGTCTTTCCACTATTTTTTTCCTAATATTTGAAGTGCACCTTTTGAGTCTGTGTGTATGATTGCATTTTGAGTATTTAGTGCAGTCACATATGCGAATGGGCTTGGGTTGATGATACTGGACCTCCCAGTCTCCAATATGCCTGTTCGCTGTCTGTGCAAAGAGCAGCGTCATCACTCTCATATTCTGTGCCAACCGATCTGTCTGTGAAGATGTGGGTGGCTCCTGTTACTGCAATGCTGCACATTTGCTTTTATATTATGTGCCTTAGGATTGATGGATCAAAGGCTGCCTTTTTCATTGGGAGACTTTCTATTACTATTTTGAAGGTAGGCTCCTTCCTCGGTGGGAAGAAGTGTAGTTAGGGTGTGGTTGATCATCCCCCTCTATCAAGAATCATGTTTTTTAATTGTAGTCTGTTTAGGACACTTTCTGCTCTGGCAGCTCAAGAGTTTCCGTTGTTTTGGCCAAGTCCCACCACCAAGGCCTGTTGTGCTGGGACTAGATCGGGGAGAACAGTTAACTTATTGATAATTGTAGCTGTTCTTTGAGAGATTCTTTCTTGAAGAGAGTTCAAACCCATTTCCAGTCTTAGAGTTTCAAGCCTGGTCTACATAGGGGCTCCCAGAGCAGCTCTCATAACATTGTTTTGGACAGCTTCAAGCTTTTCCACTGTTGTTGTGATAGTCCTGTGAATGCAGGTGCAGCATAGTCGATCACTGATCTGACTGCCAGTACATAGTATGTGCGAAGGACTTGCAGATTGGCTCCTCCTGAGAGGGAAGTTAGCGACCTGGGGATTGCCGTCCGGGCTGCAGTTTTCTCTTTTAAGTAGGTGACCTCAGCATTAAAATTTATGTGTGTGTCCAGGATTATTCCAAGATACTGGTAAGTGTCCACCCATTCAGTTGGTTGACTCTGTACTTTGAATTCGTTGTTGGGCTTTACTATTTTTATGGGCATGACCTTTGCCTTGATGGGGTGGAGCTTCATACCAATCTGCTTTGCCTCGTCACTGATGCAGTATAAGCATTTGGGTGCACGGCACGTTGCATTCCTTCATTTTATAATGATGACAAAGTAGTCGGCATAGTTTAGCAGCCTGCAGTGTTGTGGGAGTTTCAGCCTCATTATTCTTTCCATTACACAGTTGAAGAATAGGGGGCTAAGAATGCCTTCTTGCGGAATAGCGTTTTCATGTATTTTTGCATTCAGAGACTGTGCCATGAAATTTTGCTCTTGCTTCTCTGTTTTATGAGACAGTTTTTGGAACAGGAGAGCAGGTTGCCTTTGACCTCCTGGTCGATGAGGCAGCAGAGAATAACTTGGGCGTTAGCCAGTACAAAGGCTTTCTCGAGGTCAAGGAATATCAGCTCTCCTGGTCTGTCATTTAGGTGGGCTAACAGAGTTGTAATGCATTCCACAGTTCCAAGCCCTCTTCTATAGGCATACAGATGCCTATAGAAAAGGCATATATATTTTTATATATGTGCCAATCACTGTTGGCACCACTGTGCTAACCCCTTTTCTATAGTGCTGTCTTAGCATTTTCCACTCAAGTCTGCTGAGTGCCTGTCACGATTCTGGGTTCTTTAGAGGGAAACCAGAGGTCAAAATTTGAGCTTATTGAGCTACCATAGAGTAAAAACGCATTGCCAGTGGCATTTGTCGTATCTTCCCTGCCAGTCGTAAGATTAGTCTTGTCTCTCGAAGAGTATTTAAAGATTGAGCTTGGGGTTGATTATTAAATAATAAAATAGGCACCAACTATGTTTACTAATACTGTCTAATCATTGTAAAGTAAACCCGAGTAAACTTTGTATCGGGCGCCGGTATGATTAGTTGAACAGTCTGCCGGCAGCATTAGTCCACGGAGGAGGAGACGGGAGACTGCGTCCTTCTCTGCTGACTGGTTGTGGTGGAAGGAAGTGCCTCTCCTTCCTCTTATTTATTTATTTCTGTATCTTCGTCTGGTTAAGTCTTCTTTGCTATTTTTTATGGTTATATTGTGGCATACCTATCGTTATATGTGTAGAGTAGTATACCTGGGGTGTAGTAAGTGTTTTTAAGTGTTTATCTTACTTGCTATGCTAACGGGGGTCCCAGTGTAACCACGTGGTCCCCTACCCTAAGCTGACTCAAGTGTTTTATATTAGAGCTTTACCCTAGCTTGCTTTCAGGGTAAAACCTTGTATCCAGTCTATGTGGACCAAGGCTTTTAACGTAAGATTGTGTGGGTAAAGTTAGTATTAAATTGTTATTGGTGTGATTGTGTATGGGGGTTGTTAAGGGGTTAATAAATAAGTAAGTTTGAACAGAGTAACTCTTGTTCCTGTGTGGGAGTACAATAATCTATTCCTAGACTAACCGGGTTTAGTAGCAAGCATTTATTAATGTGGATATTTTATTTTGGGGGCCGGGCCTTTGATTCTCCCATATCTTGATACCTCTGGTCTACTTACCCTTACCCCTTAATAGTACATTCCCCACTAGCAAGCCCACTATTTACAGCTGCCTGTTACAGACCCGAGCCCATCGTCGGACACGGAGCAAGTGATCGACACACGCCCATCTGCGAAGTCCGCTCCCGAAACCCCCTCCAAATGGACGACCGCATCTATCTACTAGGGGACAGGATATGCGGCAAACAGCGCTGCGATCCCCGTCTAATTGACTAAGGAGTCACCGCTGCTGACCTCTGCGTGCGGTGGACGCTTAGACAGTGAACACGCCATCAGGTGAGCGTGAAGAAGTGGACGCTTTCTGTCTAAGCTTGGAAGTGATGTACCTAGAGCACCCCAGTATTGATGACGTGTCTGATTGGCAGAGTCAGCGTGGGGACTTCTGCGTGTTGGACATGGAAGTCTAGTCACTACCCAATGGCCAGCCAAATCCCTTCACCAGTCCGCTTTTGAAGAAAGCTCGTGAGCCACCCCGGACGACACTCTATTGGAGAGTTATAGCATGCATGAGTGAGTGGCAGTGTCGGGATCGCCTGTATCCGGGGCTGGTGGTGGAAGAGACTACCCACTATGGTGCTTATTGGGAGAGTGTCCAGCTTGGTCACCTGAGGCTCCTGCCTAGGGCTAGGCCCCTAGTATTGGTCGTGAAGTGGCCTTAACAGCGAGGCTGATCCGTACCTGCCAGCTACGGGCGGATCGGGTTGAAGGCCCTCACGACTGAAAGCACCCATTGGGACGGAGATTTGGCGGCCTGTGGCCAGTGGTAGGATTCGTCGCGATCATCGTGGGTCCACTTGTGGCACACGGACGAAGGAACCAGAGTATTCAAGTGAGCACCGCAGAGTGTCCAGTGTCTTCGTGAAGAGTGACAACGTTTACATAGACTTGTGTAGTAATACTTCCCGTATGTGCTTTATATGTGGTGGTGGGAATCACATATTATTTAAAGTTTATAAGTGTATTTTGTGTACCCTCCCCGTGCATTTAAATTGCATTACGGAAACTCACCCCTTGAAAGCCTCTACTAACTTGGGGCCGGATTAACAAAACTCTACTACCATCAGAGAAAGAACCCTGTTGCGTCCCAGTATGGCCGTAACAGTGCCATTCTGTCAGCCGTTTGGCTGCACAGCTTTGGAGATGAGCCTGGGATTAGCTGGATCTTTGGGTTTTTGGGATCGGCACTATGTGTGCTCTATTCCAAGCTGAAGTCTAGTTTGAGAAGTCCAGGCTAAAGTTAATTAACCTAAGGTATACTGCGTCTCCCTTTGGGCTCAAGGTTTCTAATCATTGTTGTAGGTTATTTTGTCGTCTCCAGAGGGATGTATCTTTGAATTTTTCTTAGTCCGATCAGGTTCATCCAGTGTGAAAGAGGCGTTAGTGTCAGAGACTTTTACACATGCTGTTAGGATTCTGTGCCACCTTTCTTCCTCTAATCCTGTCTGTACTACTAATACATCTGGTGGAAGCCGATTACTGGCTGCTCTTTCTGCCAAATTTGGTTGCCAGTACGTCGGCTTCCTGTTGAGGATCCTTAGGGTGTGGGGACTTTTGGTGTTTTATTTCTCTGGGCCCGGTGGATTTGCTGCCATATCTCTCCAAAAGAGGTGTGTTCATTCACATGGGAACACCATTTAAGCCACTTTTGTTCTTTGATTATCCTGGTCTCTTGATGCACATGTTCCTTGACCTCTCAAAGTAAGGTCCTGTTGCGGTCACTTGTGCTGCTTTTTGTATAGCTTGCTTGTGCTGTTGAGTCTATGGTTGAGTTCTTTGACAAGTTTGCAATAGTACCAGTGATCTATATGGGGTCTGGGCGGACTGTTTTTTCAGTGTGAATTGAGTAGGTTTACTGCACTTCTAATTGCTTGGACAAAATCTTGTTCTGCCTGATTAATGTCTTCAGGAACATCATAG
>WNGS01066681.1:16553622-16566586 GCA_020271785.1 Procambarus virginalis | reverse complement strand
AATAAATATAAAATATCCTGTCTTTAGTAAATAGTGGAGACAGGATATTGACATGTGGAGCAGATTACAATTTAGTGTAAGTGGACTTTTGTTGTAATTATTCGCTTATTTTGTGAGAAGGGCTAAATTCTTTTATCTCACTATAACATTTATCTTATTTGTAATTTCTTAAAACGACTTTGACAAACTGACTTTATTAATCCTTTGGAATATGGGTACCGTAGACGATGTGACGTCGTATACAGTACCTTGACAATGTGACCATGGTGTTATTGCACGTAAAATGCGTTCAAAATGAATTACCGGAAAAATAGGCAGATAGAACTGCAATTTCCTGACTAATATAATCCAATGTGTAATAGTCACAAAATAAAATCCGGACCTTCAAACGTAAGATCCTTTACTGCTAGATCCCCCAAAAAACATCTAAACTATTGGGACCGACTAAAGAGCCTAAATCTTGATTCCTTGAACGCAGGCGGGAGAGAGATACATAATATTTACATGTGGAAAATAGTAGAGGGGCGGTCCTAAACCTGCACACAGAAATAATAGCACATGAGACCAGAAGGCATGGCAGGATGTGCAGAATACCCCCGTTGAAGAGCAGAGGTGCAACAGGTATTCTGAGAGAGAACTATCAACATCAGAGGCCCGAGACTGTTCAACACGCTTCCACTACACTAAGGGACTAACTGACCGACCCGTCACAGTGTTCAAGAGAGAACTTGACAAACGCCTCCAAAGGATACCTGATCAACCAGGCTGTTGACTCAACGTCAGGCTGCGAGTAGCCATGTCCAACAGCCTGGTTGACCAGTCCAGCAACGAGGCGGCCTGGTCGATTGGTCCGCGGGGTCGCTGAGCCCCGAAGTCACCTCAAGGTAACCACGGAATGGACTTCCGCCGTCCCTGTTGAGGTCACTAAAATGGTCGTGGCCTACCACCGTCTCGTGCCAGGGTGGCAAATCGGCATGGGCTACGACTGGCCAATGACGAGGTCGCTACAAACGGCTTGGGCTGCAACTGGCCCCATGCCTAGATCGCTACAAACAGGTTTCGCAACGAACCGACTCTTGCCTATGTCAGTAAAAATGGTCTGCCCTTCGACAAACCCTAGCCAAGGTCGCTGAAAACAGCTAAGCTACGACCCACCACTCACAATACCCAAATGGTTCGATCGTAGTCGGTTTTCATACTAGGCCTTCGGCGGTTTCCTTCATTCTTATCAGTTAGATGACTGTCAGACAATATTCTTATGTTAAGTAAGCATTCTTTAACTAGACACAGAAAAATAATTGGTACCAACAAGCAGTCTTTGACTAGACATCGAAAAACGTATGACAGACGAGCACTGTTACCGAGAATTATCGAAAAAAATAGTTAAGCCTTTGAGGAGCCGTCACCGACGTTCACCGAAGAAATGCTTGGCTACGAGGTGCCAGCGGGACCACCAACACGGCACCTCGTAGTACACAACCACACTACTCCCTTGGACGTCCTGGAGCTGCACCAGCACCTCGGTATCAGACGACCGCAATAGCACCCTCACATGTCCTGGAGAAGCAGCAACAACATCCTCAGCCGCCTGCAGCAGCAGGGCGCACGGCCTCCTGAAGCAACTCACTCAGCGTCCCGCGGCAACAGTACACTCAGCGTCCTGAAGCAGCACCAGCAGCTGCATTAACGTCCATGGGGGATGAGGACGCTGGCGTGAGACTCACTCACCACTGACCACCCTGGCCCACCTTGTCTTATGTAATTGCAAAGCCAAATTATTTCATGACGTTAATTAGCACGAAATTTGCGTTGTGTCGTGATGGAATCACACACACACATATATATATATATATATATATATATATATATATATATATATATATATATATATATATATATATATATATATATATATATATATATATATATTTGCATCATTCATGACATCCAGATTGTCGCAGCGCGGTCTTCATTATCGAATTTTATACCAAAAAATATATTTGGTCAAGAAGTAAAATTAATGAGAATTAAGAGACATTTTTTACTATTATTATTCCAACGAATCAGGGCTTAAGAGCTGGAGTTTAATCCTTGCACGTGTACACTTAGGTAATTTGTATAAGCGAGTGTCACAAGTGGAGACCTCGCTCAACGAGTAATTTAAGTTGCGGTTAAGGGGCTATGAGATTAGTTTTTTAAAAGTTGTTCAATGTCAACCAATATTTTTTGATTAGTTGTATATGAAAAATACTGCAATTGTTCCAAGTATCAGTACTGCAGCCTAAATAGAAAGGGAGATCTTTTATTTTTTATTTTTTTCATCTAATATTACACATTTTCAAGTGTTTATGAACAACCACACCTTTCACATATATTCATTCTATGACACTTTTCTGACACATTAGCATGTAATAAAGGATCTGTAGGAAGGGATTTTCCAAAACATCTTTAGTTTTCCTAATGCAAAAAGTCAAAGTTCCCCAAAACTTTTTTGCAAATATATCATGTTTAATGCTATTATAAAATCAATAAATGAACTTAGAAAGCAAAGCTTGTGCCAGAGTTTAGAGACATACAATCTACATATTAGGTGTAAGTTTTATGTAAATTGAATAAAAAATGAGAGAGTTATAAGAATTTATGTTACATGAAAATGAAAAAGAAAATAATAAAGTCTAAGGTGCTGCCATCTGTGACTGAGGTTGACATCAGCCAATTTCCTGGCACCCTTACAGATAGGCTTACGTGCAGTCAGGTGTATAAGTTTCATGCAAATTGTCCGATAAACAAATAAGAAAAATAAAATTTAAAAAAGAAAAAAAAATAATTTTTTTAATAAAACTAATTATATTTTTTTAATATATGCTATTGTGATAGCTGAGAGTCATAGACAGGATTTCAGTTGATACATGTGTTTGATAATCGTTTTTGACCATTTTGGAACATTTTTTGACACATAATTCAATATATTTTTTCTTCCTTCCTATATATGCTACGATGCTGAGACTTGGAACAGATGAAGCCCTTTTCATATTTTTTGGGGGAGTAAATAGGAAGGAGAGGCATAGGTGAAGGGAAGTATAGAAGAGGGAAATACAGTGAGAGGTATGAAAGCAGGCGGGCTGTCCGCCTTGCTGACACGATGTGTGGGTGTTGGCAGCAAAGCTAAGCTGGCTCCCTCTTGTCAGGGAGCTGTGAGTGTGTGAGAGGTTCTTCACATGTGTTTCACCATATATGGATGTCTATAGATGAATACTGAGTAGCATTCATATATACACACTCCGATGCTTCCACACATGTTGTTCTGTTGAAAGCTCTTTATTTTATTATTATTATTATTTATTGAGTTCATACGTACACATATATACATACACACACTCACACACACACACACACACACACACACACACACACACACACACACACACACACACACACACACACACACACACACATACACACACACACAAATGCTTCAAGATTCAGAGAGAGAGAAAGACCTGGGGGTTGATATCACGCCAGACCTGTCCCCTGAAGCTCATATCAAGAAGATAACATCAGCAGCATATGCCAGGTTGGTTAACATAAGAACGGCCTTTAGAAACTTGTGTAAGGAATCTTTCAGAACATTATATACCACATATGTCAGACCAATCCTGGAGTATGCGGCTCCAGCATGGAGTCCATATCTAGTCAAGCATAAGACTAAACTGGAAAAGATTCAAAGGTTTGCCACCAGACTAGTACCCGAGCTGAGAGGTATGAGCTACGAGGAGAGACTACGGGAATTAAACCTCACTTTGTTGGAAGACAGAAAAGTTAGGGGGGACATGATAACCACATTCAAGATTCTCAAGGGAATCGACAGGGTAGATAAAGACAGGCTGTTTAACACAAGGGGCACACGCACTAGGGGACACGGGTGGAAACTGAGTGCCCAAATGAGCCACAGAGATATTAGAAAGAACTTTTTTAGTGTCAGAGTGGTTGACAAATGGAATGCATTAGGAAGTAGTGTGGTGGAGGCTGACTCCATACACAGTTTCAAGTGTAGATATGATAGAGCCCAATAGGCTCAGGAACCTGTACACCTGTTGATTGACGGTTGAGAGGCGCGACCAAAGAGCCAGAGCTCAACCCCCGCAAGCACAACTAGGTGAGTACACCCACACACACACATGTGTATATATATATATATATATATATATATATATATATATATATATATATATATATATATATAATATATATATATATACATGTATATATACATGTATATATACATGTGCAAACAAACCTGAATGGTCCCCAGGACTAGATACAACTGAAAATTCGCACCCCAGAAGTGACTCGAACCCATACTCCCAGGAGCAACGCAAATGGTATGTACAGGGACGAGGAAGTGGTTCATATAGCCTCGGCTATCACTTCCTTATGTCCGGTCGTGATGGTCAAGTGGTTTAAGGCGTCCCTGTACATACCAGTTGCGTTGCTCCTGGGAGTATGGGTTTGAGTCACTTCTGGGGTGTGAGTTTTCAGATGTATATATATATATATATATATATATATATATATATATATATATATATATATATATATATATATATATATATGTATATATACAGGCGATGAGTCACAATAACGTGGCTAAAGTATGTTGACCAGACCACACACTAGAAGGTGAAGGGACGACGACGCTTCGGTCCGTCCTGGACCATTCTCAAGTCAAGTCGACTTGAGAATGGTCCAGGACGAACCGAAACGTCGTCGTCCCTTCACCTTCTAGTGTGTGGTCTGGTCAATATAAATATACACATACACATATACACACATATATACAGGCCAGTGTCCCTAACCTGCATACCATGCAAGCTGATGGAGAAGATTGTGCGAAGAAAGCTAGTGGAGCACCTGGAGCGAAAGAACTTTGTAACACAGCATCAACATGGGTTCAGGGATAGCAGGTCCTGCCTCACAGGGTTACTTGAATTTTACGACCAGGCAACAAAAATAAGGCAAGAAAGAGAAGGGTGAGCAGACTGCATATTTTTGGATTGTCAGAAAGCCTTTGATACAGTACCACACAACAGGCTAGTGAAAAAGCTGGAGATGCAGGCCGGTGTGAAAGGGAAGGTACTCCATTGGATAAAGGAGTACCTAAGCAACAGGAGACAACGAGTCAGTGTGAGGGGTGAGGTCTCAGATTGGCGAGACGTTACGAGTGGAGTCCCGCAGGGGTCAGTCCTTGGACCTAAACTGTTTCTGATATATGTAAATGATCTACCAGAGGGTATAGAATCGTTTCTCTGAATGTTTGCAGATGATGCAAAAATTATGAGGAGGATTGAAACTGAAGACGATAGTAAGAGGCTACAAGATAACCTAGAAAGACTGAGTGAATGGTCCAACAAATGGCTGTTGAAGTTCAACCCGAGTAAATGCAAAGTAATGAAACTAGGCAGTGGAAACAGGAGGCCAGGCACAGGATACAGAATAGGAGATGAAGTACTTAATGAAACGGACAGAGAGAAAGATCTAGGAGATGATATCACACCAAACCTGTCTCCTGAAGCCCACATAAATAGGATAACGTCTGCGGTATATGCGAGGCTGGCTATCATCAGAAGAGCGTTCAGGAACCTGTGTAAGGAATCATTCAGAATCTTGTACACCACATATGTAAGACCAATCCTGGAGTATGCGGCCCCAGCATGGAGTCCGTACCTTGTCAAGCACAAGACGAAGCTGGAAATGTCCAAAGGTATGCCACTAGACTAGTCCCAGAACTAAGAGGCATGAGATACGAGGAAAGGCTGCGGGAAATGCACCTTACGACACTGGAAGACAGAAGAGTAAGGGGAAACATGATCAGAACCTACAAAATCCTCAGAGGAATCGACCAGGTAAACAATGATAAACTATTCAACACTGGTGGGACGCGAACAAGGGGACACAGGTAGAAACTGAGTATTCACATGAGCCACAGAGACGTTAGAAGGAACCTTTTCAGTGTCAGAGTAGTTAACGGATGGAATGCATTAGGCAGTGATGTGGTGGAGGCTGACTCCATACACAGTTTCAAATGAAGATATGATAGAGCCCAGTAGGCTCAGGAATCTGTACACCAGTTGATTGACAGTTGAGAGGCGGGACCAAAGAGCCAAAGCTCAAACCCCGCAAGCACAAATAGGTGAGTACAAATAGGTGAGTACATACATATATACCCATATATAGGGATATATATGGCCGACCGGACAGCACGCTGGACTTGTGATCCTGTGGTCCTGGGTTCGATCCCAGGCGCCGGCGAGAAACAATGGGCAGAGTTTCTTTCACCCTATGCCCCTGTTACCTAGCAGTATAATAGGTACCTAGGTGTTAGTCAGCTGTCACGGGCTGCTTCCTGGGGGTGGAGGCCTGGTCGAGGACCGGGCCACGGGGACACTAAAGAGCCCCGAAATCATCTCAAGATAACCTCAAGATAACCAAGATAACCATATACATATGCATATACACATATACACATACATACACACATACATACTCAATTTTTTCAATTATGAGGGAAGGATATCTGGTCAGTTTTTCATCTGGGAATTATGTACTGTGGGGCGGGGTTTGCATCTACTAAATCGAGGTGGCTCTTGGGCCACCAGCTGTGGGAGCGGGGCGTCACATCTTGGAGTAATCTTTCTAACATTGGGTCCTCTAACATTTCGATGGTGTTCCACACCCTGATGGCTTGGTGCTGCAGTCTGATGTTTAGTGGCTGTATGTTCAGGAGTTCATGGAGCTCCTGGATTGTCTGATCATCTGGTGGACTGTGTTTTGCTGCTCTCCATAGCGCCTCATTTTGCACTGCTTGCAGTTTCTGCATGTTAGTTTTCTTTATGGTGTGTAGTGGTACTGGGGGATACTCTAGATACGGCCGAACTAGAGCCTTATATAGGCGGATCTGAATGTTAGTACCGAGGCTTCGGAATCACCTCAATTTTCCGAAGGCTGCTTTGGCTCTGTTTAGTCGGTCCCTTACAGAGTTTGAATCCCTGTTCTATTTATCATAAGTCCCAGTATTCTGCCTACCTCCGCATATTGGATCGGATGGTTGTCAAGGATAATGGGGTCCGGGTTTCTTTTCGCAATGTGTATTATCTGAAATTTTTGTTTGTTGGTGCTAATTTTCCATTGCTTCTCAAAGTTGTTTATGAGTTCAATTGCTGCCTTGGTCTTGTCAGCTTGTAGCGGCTTTGATGGTCCCGGTTGGCAAATTATTTGGGTGGCATCGTCAGCGTATGTGATGTATTCTCCATGTTGGAGCTGGGATAGATCAGCTGTATATATGTTGAATAGAGTGGGGGAGAGGCAGCTTCCTTGTGGTACTCCACTTTTCAGTTCTATTACGTCACCCAAGTAGCTGCCGATATTAAGACTAGCAGTTCACGTCCTACCACGTGAATTATACCCATTGGTTCTGTAGTCTATAAAGCTGCAGAGAGTAGCAGTAAATCTCTCAGGAAGTCCTAGTTCAGATATCTTATATTTTAGGCCTGTGTGCCACACTTTGTCGAAGACTTTCGAAACGTCTCTAAGCACTATATTACACTGATCTTTTTTCGACACTGCGTTGGCTATATGCTCGTAGATCAGGGCTATAGCTGTATGGGCCCCTCTGCGGTTTCTAAACCCATGCTGCCTGGTGTTATACTTCCCTTCCTCTTCCATGTACTTCACAAGTCTCTGATTGATAATGTTTTCAAATATTTTACCTGGTACTTCGAGGAGGGAAATTGGCCTGTAGTTTTCAGTTTGGGTTGGGGATTTACCTGGCTTGGGGATTAATCTTATTGTGGCATTCTTGAAGTATGTGGGGAATAGTGCACATGCAAGAGCTGCATTTATTATATATGTGTATTGATGGAGTGCAATCACTGGTAGGTTGGATAATACCATCTTATTTAACTTGCTGTTCCCCGGCGCCTTGTTCTGGAAACCCATAATTGTTTTATGGACCTCTGCAATGGTTATGTGTTTCATAAGGTGGCAGTCATCGTGTATGTTGTTAAGGTCTATTGTTCGCTTCGGGAGTAGTGCTGCCGCTCTGTTATCGACTTGAGTTGTAATTTACACTTTCATTAATTGGGCAAAAATTTATATTTTCTTCCGGGTTTATCCTGAATACTTTTCCCAGAATTTCCTGAATTCCTGTTCTTGTTCTCTCTCCTCATAGAGTTTATTTCCTGAGGCGTCTATGATATAGGGTGTTTCCTCAGAAGAGCTTCCCATCAGGGTCTTTACTTTTTTCCAGAACTTTCCTGGGTTTCTGTAGTCGACTTGGATTTTGCTTATTAGGTCATCCCATTGTTTGATGTCTCTGTTTTGCATAGATCTTGCAGCTCATCTTGTAGTTCACTTTGTAGTCTTTTGCGCTCATCCGTCCACCCGTGTTGTGTTATGAGTTGTAGAAGGCTGTTATATCTGGTTTGCAGTGTCCTGTGCGCCTCAGTGGCTGGGGGGTGTGGGAGCGTTATATGGTGAGCTACGGGGATGTGATCATTCAGCCATTTTGCTATGGTGCTAATCCATGTATTTATTTCAGCGTTTATGCATGATGTTTCCTTTCCATTAAAATCTGTGACACTGATTTCCTGTGCACTGCTTTTGAACACTTCCCAGTCAATTTTTGTGTACTGTGGTCGCTTGTGCTCACAGGGCCCCTTTCTATGCGGGTGTTTAGGAAGTGGTGGTTGTTTGACAGTATTATGTCTGGTTTACCACTGTGTCCTTGTCTGATGTAAGTTGGGAAGTCTGGGCCCAGGTGGGTTAGATTTGCGTTCCTTATCATATTGTGGATGGCTTCTCCTGCTTGGTTGTTCCTTCCGTGTCCCAGTGTTCCGTGCTTGGCGTTCAGATCTCCCAGGAAGTAGGCAAGTCTGTTCCTTCTGGTGAGTTTCAAGATGTCGGCCAGGGGAAGGTAAGGACGTCTTGGTGGTTGGTAGCATGTTCCTATGAAGATTATACCTTTCGTAGTTTGGAGTTCAATCGCCAGGAAGTTTTCCTGAAAGGTATCTAGAATTTTGTGTGGAATATTTCTTTTTACGGCAATTGCCGCTCCATCGTTGGCCTGGTCAGCTCTGTTGACCTGGCAAAATTTTGTAATTGAAGATCTTGATCTTCTCACCATTCCTTTTCCATGACTATAAATGTGCATTATATCAGGGTCTATTTCTCTGTACAAGTTGCTGAGTTCCAATGCTCTGTGCAGAGTCCAGCATAGAACATTGTGTTGAATTATTGTTAATGACTGGATGGCTATGTTGAATCTGATGGGTCTCTTCCACCTTGTGGATTGTTTGGGATAGGTCCATATCCAGTGTGCATTGCGTTAAACTCCTCGCCTCTTATCTGTTGAATGGTTATGGGGTTTTGGTTTAAAGTATACGACATTATCCGGTCGTACACATCACCCGTAGTGACATCCAGAATGTTGTGTTGGAATTTTATGTGCTGAGTTTTTATTTGTTCTCGGAGGGTCTTGCGGGTAACCGGGTGGGTTGCTCTTCTTGAGAAGAATTCGATTTTGTTTGGGACCTCTACTGGGGCTTGGGTGACTGGGTCTGAGTGTGCAACATTGTCTGTGGGTGTGCGGGAAACAGTGATGTCTGTTGCGTGTCCCTGATCCTGTGTACCTTGTGGTACTTGTATGTTTTGTTGTGTGTCTGTGGGCCAACTCCGGAGGTCATTAGTGGTGGTTGCTGGTGTTGTTTCGTCTTCCTGTGGCTTGTTGATGGTTGCTGGAGTCGTGGGTGCTGGCACTTGTTTAGAGTTAGCCACAGTTGGGGTAGTGCTGACTACATTGCTGTCCACCAGGGTTTTTATGATTTTAGTGGAGGAGGGAGTGTCTGGGAATTCCATCAATGGGAGACTATTCCTCTTGTACATTTCTTTAATTACGGATCCAAATGACCCTAGATTTGCTAGATTTTCTAAGTGAGCAAAGATCATACTGCTCAGGGTCTTCGTGGGTAGGTCCCCATTTACCTGTGAGGTCATGTTTGCTGGAGTGTGTGGGGTAGTGTTTGCTGTATTACGTAATACCTTGTTTGACCAAGCATTGGTAGTAGTTATACCTGCATAGGTATTATTGGCCATTGCTGTCTTTTTTGCTGTGGCTTTGGCCATTTTTGTTTCAGGATGTCCTTCCTAATGGGACAGATTGATGCCAGTGTGCGGTGGGGACCCTCACAGTTGAGACATTTGGGGTTTGATTTATTCGTGCAGTCCCTGTATGTGTGTCCCAGCCCGGCACATTCTGAACAGTCTCTGTATGTGTGTCCCTGCCCGGCACATTCTGAACAGTCCCTGTATGTGTGTCCCTGCCCGGCACATTCTGAACAGTCTCTGTATGTGTGTCCCTGCCCGGCACATTCTGAGCAGTCCCTGTATGTGTGTCCTTGCCCGGTACATTCTGAACAGTCTCTGTATGTGTGTCCCTGCCCGGCACATTCTGAACAGTCTCTGTATGTGTGTCCCTGCCCGGCACATTCTGAACAGTCTCTGTATGTGTGTCCCTGCCCGGCACATTCTGAACATACTTGGCCCGTTTGTTGGCACTCTGCTGCTCTGTGATCGTATTTATAGCATGTACAACAAGGGGTAATGTTATAGTATTCCTCCTGCTCGAGGTTGTAGTTGTCTGTGCTAAGGTGGTATTAGTTGCAATGGATACCTTGGCTGAGAGCTTTCTGTGCCATGGAGATTTCTTCAAACATTATTTTCATCATGGTAAGCAATCCCCGCATGAGGATTACCACTTCTACCTTGGCCCACTCATTCCTCTGTTCTATATCGTATTTAGTATTTTCAGGGGTGTCGTTAGTAATTCCTGCATCAAGTCTCTTCAGGACTATTGTCTTCCTGGCCTGCAGCTCAGGGGGAATAATGACCTGGAAACGTTTATCCCTCAACATACGTATATTTTCTCCCTTGATGATTGTGTCAACATCTTCATCCTGGAAGAATAGTGCTATGAATGAGGAGTCCTTTGTGGGTATTAGTTTACAAAATCTTACTTTGAGAGTGGATAACAGATTTGCTAGTTCCTTCTGTCTCTCATAGCCTGTCCCCTCCCCCCCCCCCCCGCAAGGGGGCGGACTTTTACTCAGTGTCCTCTCATTGTTTCATTTCCTGTTCATTCTATCTTGTTTAGTTGCTTTCCTCTTCCTTTCCCTTCCTAAGAATAAGCCAATTTTCAATTTTCCTTTTCAATATACAACACGTCAAAAAGGTTTGATTGAAATCGAATAGGGAGGCAATAGGTAAGTTACCGAAAAGTTGTTCAGTGTCAACCAATATTTTTTGACTAGTTGTATATGAAAAGGGCAGCAATTGTCCCAAGTTTCAGTACTTCAGCGTATATAGAAAGGGAGATTATTTTTTTGCTATTTTTCAACGACTTTTACACATTTTCAAGTCTTAATAAATAAACACACGTTTCAGATATAATTATTCTGTGACACTTTTCTGACACATTAGCATATAATAAAGAATTGGTAGATAGATATTTTCCAAAATATCTTTAGCTTTCCTAATACAAATTTTCAAAGTTCCCCCCCAAAATTATGCAAATATGGCATGTTAATTGCTATTATAAAATCAATAAATGAACGTAAAGAAAAAAACTATCAACAACTTTTAAAGACATGCACTCTACATTTACTGTGTAAGTTTCATGTAAATTGAATAAAAAATGAAAACGTTATTTGAACGTTTATGTTAATTGAAAAAAACAAGCAAATAATATAGTCTACTGTTCTAAAATCTGTGGCTGAGGTTGGCATCAACCAATTTTCTCCAAAATTGGCACCCTTACAGATAGGCTTACGTGCAGTCAGGTGTATAAGTTTCATGTAAATCGTCTGATAAAAAGAAGAAAAAAAATTGTTGAAAAAAATATATATATAATTTTTTAACATAAATTTTTTCGCAATTAAACTAATTATAATATTTTTTTAATATATGCTATTGTGATAGCAAGAAGTCATAGATATGTGTTCAGTCGATACCTTTGTTTGATAATCGTTTTTGACCATTTTGGTATAAATTTGACACTTGAATCAAGTATTTTTATTATCCCTTCCTTTTATTCCTCAATGCTAAAACTTGGACCAGATGAAACACTTTTTATATACAACTTGTCAAAAAAGTTTGAGTGAAATCGAACGAGTTTTCTTTTATTGCATTTTTAGGCAAATTGGAACCTAATGCCCCCAATTAGTTCAATTATTAAGGTCGTTGGTTGCTTCACATTCCAGAAAATAGTGAAGCAATGGCTTTTCTGTGATTGGCAGAAGATGGATTTCCAATCTCTGGGTTCACCAATCACCCAGTTGCATCTGTAACCTAGACGTAGTCTATATAACCGAACTGCTATTTCCCTGTGGATTCCTTTCGGGATTTTAACCTTTCTAACTTGGTGGCCTGAAGATACCATATTGCAGAGGGCGAAGCTTCTGCTACTCTCTGGTGTAGGTAGGCTTTGTTGAGGTGTTTGTTTTTGGTGGTGATGTTTTTTCTGTACTCTTGGCTGGGTTGGATTGTTTTGTGGATCACTGGATGACGAGTTGCCAATTTAGCAGTTTCATCGGCTTTCTCATTTAATGGGATTCCAACATGGGATGGGATCCAGTTTAGGGTGATGTTGAGTCTTTTGCCTTTAGTGACTGTTCCAAGATACAAAATGATGGTAATTATTTCCACGTTGTCTTTCCACTATTTTTGTCCTAATATTTGAAGTGCACCTTTTGAGTCTGTGTGTATGATTGGATTTTGAGTATTTAGTGCAGTCACATATGCGAATGCCTGTTGTATAGCAAACAACTCAGTTTGGGTTGATGATACTGGTCCTCCCAGTCTCCAATATGCCTGTTCCCTGTCCGTGCAAAGAGCAGCATCAGCACTCTCATAT
>WNGS01066681.1:16514213-16524463 GCA_020271785.1 Procambarus virginalis | reverse complement strand
TACCTACAGTGTTACCTACAGTGTTACCTGCAGTGTTACCTACAGTGTTAAGGATTGAATCCAAGGACTACCTAAGGATTGAATGCAAATTAAGGATTAAATCCAAATTATGGATTAAATCCAAATTATGGATTGAATCCAAATTAAGGTACCTATTTACTGCTAGGNGTAGTGTGTTGGGTCTGGAAATTCAGCTCCCTGACAATTAGAATTGTTCGTCAAGTCAAGAGGACGAGACAACCAGCAGTGCAAGAGGAAAAACTTTTCGTTGAAATGCTCGGCGTCCTCCTCGCCTCACTCTGAGGATTCGTTCAACTCCGGGAAAGTTGCTGCCGTTGGGAGTGGCGAGGCTTTGCCTGACTGCCGTACTCGCACCACCACTTTTATGTTTTACTGGTGGAAAAACTTTCGAATTTAGTTAGTGCCGCTTTCTCTACCATGTATACTTTCTCAGCTTGTGAGAGAAGAAGTCGCCATTTAGCCAGCTGGTAAAGTTAGGATAGATTATTTGAGAAATAAGTTAAACTGATGCAAGTGAAAGATTTACTTTTTTGGTTAAGCACTCAGCCCGTCTTCCTAGGGTTTCCCCAACGTCCAGAAACTGTCATACTAAAGTGACCTTATCCTAACCTACCAGAGGACCCGAAACAGAAAACGGGACATTATATCAATTTTGCGAGTCGCTGCTATTTTATAGTACGACGATGTTTGATCTTAGGTAGAGTGTACGTCAAAATGCGACGCTGTTAGGAGGACGGGTTGGTAGACGTCCATGTGTCTAGGCTTAGTAGGTTCGTGTATGTGTCTGTGTATGTATAGCAGGTACATGTATGATTCCTTTAGCAGTAGAATAATGTATACTTGTATGTCACTGTTATGACCCTGCCTAACCAGTTCAGACGGATACGCTGAGGTCATACCTTTAAGAGTCAAGGTACCTCTATTACAATGTAATTTATTTTGTAGTATTTGAAATATCATTATATATACGTGTATTGTAGTTTATTTTAATGTATTTGGCTGCATTATTATTGTATTTCTTGATGTAATTATATATCTTGTGTGAGTACTCCGTGTGTCCCCTTGTGTGAGTACTCCGTGTGTCCCCTTGTGTGTGTACTCCGTGTGTCCCCTTGTGTGAGTACTCCTTGTGTCCCCTTGTGTGAGTACTCCCTGTGTCCCCTTGTGTGAGTACTCCCTGTGTCCCCTTGTGTGAGTACTCCCTGTGTCCCCTTGTGTGAGTATCACCTGTGTCCTCTTGTGTGAGTACTCCGTGTGTCCCCTTGTGTGAGTACTCCCTGTGTCCCCTTGTGTGAGTATCACCTGTGTCCCCTTGTGTGAGTACTCCCTGTGTCCCCTTGTGTGAGTATCACCTGTGTCCCCTTGTGTGAGTATCACCTGTGTCCCCTTGTGTGAGTACTCCGTGTGTCCCCTTGTGTGAGTACTCCCTGTGTCCCCTTGTGTGAGTACTCCCTGTGTCCCCTTGTGTGAGTACTCCGTGTGTCTCCTTGTGTGAGTACTCCCTGTGTCCCCTTGTGTGAGTATCACCTGTGTCCCCTTGTGTGAGTACTCCCTGAGTCTCCTTGTGTGAGTACTCCGTGTGTCCCCTTGTGTGAGTACTCCCTGTGTCCCCTTGTGTGTGTACTCCCTGTGTCCCTTGTGTGAGTACTCCCTGTGTCCCCTTGTGTGAGTACTCCGTGTGTCCCCTTGTGTGAGTACTCCGTGTGTCCCCTTGTGTGAGTACTCCGTGTGTCCCCTTGTGTGTGTACTCCCTGTGTCCCCTTGTGTGAGTACTCCCTGAGTCCCCTTGTGTGAGTACTCCCTGTGTCCCCTTGTGTGAGTACTCCGTGTGTCCCCTTGTGTGAGTACTCCCTGTGTCCCCTTGTGTGAGTACTCCCTGTGTCCCCTTGTGTGAGTACTCCGTGTGTCTCCTTGTGTGAGTATCACCTGTGTCCCCTTGTGTGAGTATCACCTGTGTCCCCTTGTGTGAGTACTCCCTGTGTCCCCTTGTGTGAGTACTCCTTGTGTCCCCTTGTGTGAGTATCACCTGTGTCCCCTTGTGTGAGTACTCCCTGAGTCTCCTTGTGTGAGTACTCCGTGTGTCCCCTTGTGTGAGTATCACCTGTGTCCCCTTGTGTGAGTACTCCCTGAGTCTCCTTGTGTGAGTACTCCGTGTGTCCCCTTGTGTGAGTACTCCCTGTGTCCCCTTGTGTGAGTATCACCTGTGTCCCCTTGTGTGAGTACTCCGTGTGTCCCCTTGTGTGAGTACTCCCTGTGTCCCCTTGTGTGAGTACTCCGTGTGTCCCCTTGTGTGAGTACTCCGTGTGTCCCCTTGTGTGAGTACTCCCTGTGTCCCCTTGTGTGAGTACTCCCTGTGTCCCCTTGTGTGAGTACTCCCTGTGTCCCCTTGTGTGAGTATCACCTGTGTCCCCTTGTGTGAGTACTCCCTGTGTCCCCTTGTGTGAGTACTCCCTGTGTCCCCTTGTGTGAGTATCACCTGTGTCCCCTTGTGTGAGTACTCCCTGTGTCCCCTTGTGTGAGTACTCCTTGTGTCCCCTTGTGTGAGTACTCCCTGTGTCCCCTTGTGTGAGTACTCCGTGTGTCCCCTTGTGTGAGTACTCCCTGTGTCCCCTTGTGTGAGTACTCCGTGTGTCCCCTTGTGTGAGTACTCCGTGTGTCCCCTTGTGTGAGTACTCCGTGTGTCCCCTTGTGTGAGTATCACCTGTGTCCCCTTGTGTGAGTATCACCTGTGTCCCCTTGTGTGTGTATCACCTGTGTCCCCTTGTGTGAGTACTCCCTGTGTCCCCTTGTGTGAGTACTCCCTGTGTCCCCTTGTGTGAGTATCACCTGTGTCCCCTTGTGTGAGTATCACCTGTGTCCCCTTGTGTGAGTATCACCTGTGTCCCCTTGTGTGAGTACTCCCTGTGTCCCCTTGTGTGAGTATCACCTGTGTCCCCTTGTGTGAGTATCACCTGTGTCCCCTTGTGTGAGTATCACCTGTGTCCCCTTGTGTGAGTATCACCTGTGTCCCCTTGTGTGAGTACTCCTTGTGTCCCCTTGTGTGAGTATCACCTGTGTCCCCTTGTGTGAGTATCACCTGTGTCCCCTTGTGTGAGTACTCCTTGTGTCCCCTTGTGTGAGTACTCCCTGTGTCCCCTTGTGTGAGTATCACCTGTGTCCCCTTGTGTGAGTACTCCCTGTGTCCCCTTGTGTGAGTATCACCTGTGTCCCCTTGTGTGAGTATCACCTGTGTCCCCTTGTGTGAGTACTCCTTGTGTCCCCTTGTGTGAGTACTCCCTGTGTCCCCTTGTGTGAGTACTCCCTGTGTCCCCTTGTGTGAGTATCACCTGTGTCCCCTTGTGTGAGTATCACCTGTGTCCCCTTGTGTGAGTATCACCTGTGTCCCCTTGTGTGAGTACTCCCTGTGTCCCCTTGTGTGAGTATCACCTGTGTCCCCTTGTGTGAGTATCACCTGTGTCCCCTTGTGTGAGTACTCCCTGTGTCCCCTTGTGTGAGTATCACCTGTGTCCCCTTGTGTGAGTATCACCTGTGTCCCCTTGTGTGAGTACTCCCTGTGTCCCCTTGTGTGTGTACTCCCTGTGTCCCCTTGTGTGAGTATCACCTGTGTCCCCTTGTGTGAGTATCACCTGTGTCCCCTTGTGTGAGTACTCCCTGTGTCCCCTTGTGTGAGTACTCCCTGAGTCTCCTTGTGTGAGTACTCCCTGTGTCCCCTTGTGTGAGTACTCCTTGTGTCCCCTTGTGTGAGTACTCCCTGTGTCCCCTTGTGTGAGTATCACCTGTGTCCCCTTGTGTGTGTATCACCTGTGTCCCCTTGTGTGAGTACTCTGTGTGTCCCCTTGTGTGAGTATCACCTGTGTCCCCTTGTGTGAGTATCACCTGTGTCCCCTTGTGTGAGTACTCCCTGTGTCCCCTTGTGTGAGTACTCCCTGTGTCCCCTTGTGTGAGTACTCCCTGTGTCCCCTTGTGTGAGTACTCCCTGTGTCCCCTTGTGTGAGTATCACCTGTGTCCCCTTGTGTGAGTATCACCTGTGTCCCCTTGTGTGAGTACTCCCTGTGTCCCCTTGTGTGAGTACTCCCTGTGTCCCCTTGTGTGAGTATCACCTGTGTCCCCTTGTGTGAGTATCACCTGTGTCCCCTTGTGTGAGTACTCCCTGTGTCCCCTTGTGTGAGTACTCCCTGAGTCTCCTTGTGTGAGTACTCCCTGTGTCCCCTTGTGTGAGTACTCCCTGTGTCCCCTTGTGTGAGTACTCCCTGTGTCCCCTTGTGTGAGTATCACCTGTGTCCCCTTGTGTGAGTATCACCTGTGTCCCCTTGTGTGAGTACTCCCTGTGTCCCCTTGTGTGAGTATCACCTGTGTCCCCTTGTGTGAGTATCACCTGTGTCCCCTTGTGTGAGTACTCCCTGTGTCCCCTTGTGTGAGTATCACCTGTGTCCCCTTGTGTGAGTATCACCTGTGTCCCCTTGTGTGAGTACTCCCTGTGTCCCCTTGTGTGAGTATCACCTGTGTCCCCTTGTGTGAGTATCACCTGTGTCCCCTTGTGTGTGTACTCCGTGTGTCCCCTTGTGTGAGTACTCCCTGTGTCCCCTTGTGTGAGTATCACCTGTGTCCCCTTGTGTGAGTATCACCTGTGTCCCCTTGTGTGAGTATCACCTGTGTCCCCTTGTGTGAGTATCACCTGTGTCCTCTCGTTCAAGTGACCACCCGTACTACATAATCTGTGTTGGGGTGGTGGTTTGGGTGGTGTTACCGCTGACGGACCACCCAACCCACAGCTCGATAGAGTGCTTATATTCCACTAGGAGATCACACCAGGCGCTTCAGGCTCTAGGAGAGGGGCTCAACGTCACACGTTTAGGGGATGCGGCTCCAACACGTAGCCTTGTTGTCACGTGCACACACCCACTCGAGCCGCCGTGACTCCCCACTCTCTCCTTATGGGATATGACTCCTCAATCCCCTTTGTCTTACTAGACTTCTGTCTTACCCTGTCCACAGCAGTGGTTCCTGTTTCTTGCTCTCTCTCTCTCCTTCTTTACTATTTCCTGGGAAGCCTCACTAGGACAAGTGCAAACACCAGCAAATTTGAATACATTTACTGGACGAAGTACATATACAATACACGCATACATATAATAACAATGAATCCTATACACTATACTATTATAATCAGGTTGCACTCCAACACCATCAGAACTCTTATCATCAACTTGTTAAGTGGTATCCTATCTCTTGGTATTACCTAATATTATCAACCTCCTCAATTAGATTAAGTCTTACAAAATAATGTTACACTACCAGCAAGAGAATGTACACATGTATATATACCTATAAACATGTACAAGGTAAATCAGCATATGAATGCAATAATATACATGTATGTATCAGTATACATGATCCGTGCCACTCAACGAATCAATCGATCATTCTATCAGTCTTAGAATACATATATATATATATCTGTAGGTATTCCTGCCTACGTCTGTAACTCAAAACTTCAGTATAAACACTTTGTGCTACAAAAATGGCAAACGATCACTCACCTCTCACTGCGTCGTTCACGCTAATGACAAACACTCTATCGCCTCCCTACAAGTGATCATTTAGAACTATTTCACTACCCTGATAACTTCAGGTTCCTCCGGGCTTAACCACCAGGATCCTCTGCAGCTCCTCCAGGCTGCTACCATGAAGATTCCTTGAACAACTATGGTGCTTCCCTACTCCCACTAGGGTCCTCCACAGCTCTCCTGGCTGCTGCACCATAAAGTTTCCTCAAATAACTGTGGTACTTCACCACCTCTGCAGAAGCACGTGACACTCCTCCTCACTGCTTCTCCTCACAGATCGAGGTCCTCTCCTCCACTGCCTTGGAGTCTCACCAGCTACTCCCTCTGTGCTGGCTTTAAAGTCCTCAGCAACGTCTTCCCCAAAGACAAACCTGCAACCCATTTGCACTCCAATAAATTGTTTTCCCTTTAACACATAAACAAAATTAATCACACAATATCTTTGCCTCCAACCTCTATCTGTCTTCTACAGATAGTGAGAGTGGACTCCCCCGTTTTGGGGCGGGTCCATGCTCCACCTCGCCGGACGGGCCTCACTCACTCTGGGAGGGGCCTCAGCCGTCAGTTGCCTGCCAGCGCTCAGAGGAGACGGATGTCGCTCCGTGCTCCTCCCACTCTACTCTCTTATTTCAGGCTTTCTGCCTTACCAAAACATGTTTAACTTGTAAATAAACATAGCTACTGTCGCTGGGCACACGACCAACTATAAGCAAACACTATGAACTGGCTTAAATCGGGCTTACCACAGATTATCTGGTCGAGGGTGCTCCTCCCTCTGACAAAATCTGACCAGGGCGATTCCCACAGCCCACAAAACTGTCTCTGGGCGGCTTAATACTCTCCCCGCCGTCCAGGACTTGAGACCGCAACGTCTTCAGCTCGACTCCACAGCTGGCACGTCTGCACACTTCTCTTCTCTTTGGAGATATATCACTATGGGTTCCCTTCTGGCGGGAGCTCGACGAAGCGCGGCTTTCCCCCTGCGATGTCTGGCCTCAAGTGAGGTCATCGCCCTCCCAGAAGCGAGCCTCACACCTCCAGCAACTTGTCCACATCTCCTAACCAGTCATTTATCTGTTTCCTCGTTCATTGCCCATAATCTCAAATTTTTATTTAAATCGACCAAACTATCTTACCTAAGTATTATCGCCTCTATGATTCCTGGACCTTCCAGTTAGGTCAGGCTTGCTGAATAACTCTCAAGAGAGAGGGAGGTTTTTCCTGCAGGCTGAGATCATAACATCTGTCTTTATCTACCCTGTCAATTCCCCCTAAATATTTTGGATGTGGTGAACATGTCTCTCCGTAATTAATACCTCTCATTTCTGGGACTTATCTGGTGGCATGCCTCTGAACTTGTTCTGACTTCGTCTTGCCTGTACTGTAGTGCATCTCTCTCCCTTCACCACGTCCCTCTGCAGAAAATTATTTCTGTATTCTGTTACATTTACATTTTTAATCTTATTAGCAAAGATCGCCTCTTGTGTTGCCTCGTTCGTGAATACAATCTTTATCAGTTTATTTCCATGTTGTGAGTGCCAAGCCCATGAAGCCTTTCTGTGCTACCTTCAGCCCACTCCAGCTGCATGGGTACTAGCTTCCCTGTGTCCCTGTGCCCTAGCTTCCCTGTGTCCCTGTGCCCTAGCTTCCCTGTGTCCCTGTGCCCTAGCTTCCCTGTGTCCCTGTGCCCTAGCTTCCCTGTGTCCCTGTGCCCTAGCTTCACTGTGTCCCTGTGTCCTAGCTTCCCTGTGTCCCTGTGCCCTAGCTTCCCTGTGTCCTTGTGCCCTAGCTTCCCTGTGTCCCTGTGTCCTAGCTTCCCTGTGTCCTAGCTTCCCTGTGTCCCTGTGCCCTAGCTTCCCTGTGTCCTAGCTTCCCTGTGTCCTAGCTTCCCTGTGTCCTAGCTTCCCTGTGTCCCTGTGCCCTAGCTTCCCTGTGTCCCTGTGCCCTAGCTTCCCTGTGTCCCTGTGTCCTAGATTCCCTGTGTCCCTGTGTCATAGCTTCCCTGTGCCCTAGCTTCCCTATGTCCCTGTGCCCTAGCTTCCCTGTGTCCCTGTGTCCTAGCATTCCTGTGTCCCTGTGCCCTAGCTTCCCTGTGTCCCTGTGTCCTAGCTTCCCTGTGTCCCTGTGCCCTAGCTTCCCTGTGTCCCTGTGTCTTAGCTTCCCTGTGTCCCTGTGCCCTAGCTTCCCTGTGTCCCTGTGTCCTAGCTTCCCTGTGTCCCTGTGCCCTAGCTTCCCTGTGTCCCTGTGCCCTAGCTTCCCTGTGTCCTTGTGCCCTAGCTTTTCTGTGTCCCTGTGTCCCTGTGTCCTAGCTTCCCTGTGTCCCTGTGTCCTAGCTTCCCTGTGTCCCTGTGCCCTAGCTTCTCTGTGTCCTTGTGCCCTAGCTTCCCTGTGTCCCTGTGTCCTAGCTTCCCTGTGTCCTAGCTTCCCTGTGTCCCTGTGTCCTAGCTTCTCTGTGTCCCTGTGCCCTAGCTTCTCTGTGTCCTTGTGCCCTAGCTTCCCTGTGTCCCTGTGTCCTAGCTTCCCTGTGCCCTAGCTTCCCTGTGTCCCTGTGCCCTAGCTTCCCTGTGTCCCTGTGTCCTAGCTTCCCTGTGCCCTAGCTTCCCTGTGTCCCTGTGCCCTAGCTTCCCTGTGTCCCTGTGTCCTAGCTTCCCTGTGCCCTAGCTTCCCTGTGTCCCTGTGCCCTAGCTTCCCTGTGTCCCTGTGCCCTAGCTTCCCTGTGTCCCTGTGCCCTAGCTTCCCTGTGTCCCTGTGTCCTAGCTTCCCTGTGTCCCTGTGTCCTAGCTTCCCTGTGTCCCTGTGTCCTAGCTTCCCTGTGCCCTAGCTTCCCTGTGTCCTAGCTTCCCTGTGTCCCTGTGCCCTAGCTTCCCTGTGTCCCTGTGTCCTAGCTTCCCTGTGCCCTAGCTTCCCTGTGTCCCTGTGCCCTAGCTTCCCTGTGTCCCTGTGCCCTAGCTTCCCTGTGTCCCTGTGCCCTAGCTTCCCTGTGTCCCTGTGCCCTAGCTTCCCTGTGTCCCTGTACCCTAGCTTCCCTGTGTCCCTGTGCCCTAGCTTCCCTGTGTCCCTGTGCCCTAGCTTCCCTGTGTCCCTGTGCCCTAGCTTCCCTGTGTCCCTGTGCCCTAGCTTCCCTGTGGCCCTGTGCCCTAGCTTCCCTGTGTCCCTGTGTCCTAGCTTCCCTGTGGCCCTGTGCCCTAGCTTCCCTGTGTCCTAGCTTCCCTGTGTCCCTGTGCCCTAGCTTCCCTGTGTCCCTGTGCCCTAGCTTCCCTGTGGCCATGTGTCCTAGCTTCCCTGTGTCCCTGTGCCCTAGCTTCCCTGTGTCCCTGTGCCCTAGCTTCCCTGTGTCCCTGTGTCCTAGCTTCCCTGTGTCACTGTGCCCTAGCTTCCCTGTGTCCCTGTGTCCTAGCTTCCCTGTGTCCCTGTGCCCTAGCTTCCCTGTGTCACTGTGCCCTAGCTTCCCTGTGTCCCTGTGTCCTAGCTTCCCTGTGCCCTAGCTTCCCTGTGTCCCTGTGCCCTAGCTTCCCTGTGTCCCTGTGCCCTAGCTTCCCTGTGTCCCTGTGCCCTAGCTTCCCTGTGTCCCTGTGTCCTAGCTTCCCTGTGTCCCTGTGTCCTAGCTTCCCTGTGCCCTAGCTTCCCTGTGTCCCTGTGCCCTAGCTTCCCTGTGTCCTTGTGCCCTAGCTTCCCTGTGTCCCTGTGCCCTAGCTTCACTGTGTCCCTGTGTCCTAGCTTCCCTGTGTCCCTGTGCCCTAGCTTCCCTGTGTCCCTGTGCCCTAGCTTCCCTGTGTCCCTGTGCCCTAGCTTCCCTGTGTCCCTGTGTCCTAGCTTCCCTGTGTCCCTGTGTCCTAGCTTCCCTGTGCCCTAGCTTCCCTGTGTCACTGTGCCCTAGCTTCACTGTGTCCCTGTGTCCTAGCTTCCCTGTGTCCCTGTGTCCTAGCTTCCCTGTGTCACTGTGCCCTAGCTTCACTGTGTCACTGTGCCCTAGCTTCCCTGTGTCACTGTGCCCTAGCTTCCCTGTGTCCCTGTGTCCTAGCTTCCCTGTGTCCCTGTGTCCTAGCTTCCCTGTGTCACTGTGCCCTAGCTTCCCTGTGTCCCTGTGCCCTAGCTTCCCTGTGTCCTAGCTTCCCTGTGTCCCTGTGCCCTAGCTTCCCTGTGTCACTGTGCCCTAGCTTCCCTGTGTCACTGTGCCCTAGCTTCCCTGTGTCACTGTGCCCTAGCTTCACTGTGTCCCTGTGTCCTAGCTTCCCTGTGTCCCTGTGCCCTAGCTTCCCTGTGTCCCTGTGTCCTAGCTTCACTGTGTCCCTGTGTCCTAGCTTCCCTGTGTCCCTGTGTCCTAGCTTCCCTGTGTCCCTGTGTCCTAGCTTCCCTGTGTCCCTGTGTCCTAGCTTCCCTGTGTCACTGTGCCCTAGCTTCACTGTGTCACTGTGCCCTAGCTTCCCTGTGTCACTGTGCCCTAGCTTCCCTGTGTCCCTGTGTCCTAGCTTCCCTGTGTCCCTGTGTCCTAGCTTCCCTGTGTCACTGTGCCCTAGCTTCCCTGTGTCCCTGTGCCCTAGCTTCCCTGTGTCCTAGCTTCCCTGTGTCCCTGTGCCCTAGCTTCCCTGTGTCCTGTGCCCTAGCTTCCCTGTGTCCCTGTCCCTAGCTTCCCTGTGTCCCTGTGTCCTAGCTTCCCTGTG
>WNGS01066681.1:16488135-16512626 GCA_020271785.1 Procambarus virginalis | reverse complement strand
CCTGAGTAACTGGAATTTATCCCTGTTAAACATCATGTTATTTTCTGCTGCCCAATCGAAAACTTTGTTAAAATCAGCTTGTAGTTTTCAATGTCTTCTGCAGAGGTAATTTTCATGCTGATTTTTGTGTCATCTGCAAAGGATGACATGAAGCTGTGACTTGTATTTTTGTCTATATCTGATATGGGAATAAGGAAAAGCAATGGTGCAAGGACTGTACCTTGAGGTACAAAGCTTTTAACTGCGCTTGGACTCGATTTTATTTTATTGTTACTCTTTGTGTTCTGTTCGACAAGAAATTGAGTATCCAGCGTCCTTCTTTACCTGTTATTCCCATTGACCTCATTTTGTGAGCTATCACTCCATGGTCACATTTGTCAAACGCCTTTGCAAAGTCTGTGTATACAACATTTGCATTTTGCTTTTCTTCTAGAGCTTCTGTTGTTTTGTCATAGTGGTTGAGTAACTGTGACAGACAGGATCTTCCTGCTCTAAATCCATGTTGACCTGGGTTGTGTAACTCATTATTTTCCATAAAACTAGAAATTTGATTCCTAATCGCTCTTTCAAAAACTTTTATTATGTGTGATGTTAGTACAATGGGTCTATAATTTTTTGCCAAGGCTTTACTACCTTCCTTGTGGAGAGGAGCTATATCTGCAGATTTAAGTGCAACTGTAATCTCCCCTGTATCCAGGCTCCTTCTCCATATTACGCAGAGCGTTCGAGCTACTGGTACTTTACATTTCTTTATGAATATTGAATTCCACGAGTCAGGCCCAGGAGCCGAGTGCATGGGCATATTGTCAATTTCCCTTTCAAAGTCTTCCGAGTTCGTGTTAATATCCACTATACTATCTGCAGCTTGGATATTATTCATAAAGAAGCTGTCTGGGTCATCAACTTTCATATTGTTTATTGGTGTGCTAAACATAGCCTCATACTGGCTTCTTAGAATTTCACTAATTTCCTTGTTGTCCTGTGTGTACGTACCTTCAGTTGTAATTAAGGTCCAATACTGGAGGAGGGATTTTGATTCTGCGTATGTTAAAAAATATTTGGGATTTTTCTTTATCTCTTGTATAGCTTTCTGTTCCAATTCCATTTCCTCAAACTCGTATGATCACTTCAACGTTTGTTCTATTTCTTCGATCTCCCTGTTTAGGTTTATTTTCCTTTCTTGTGATTGTCGTGTCTGCCTAAGCATTTCCATGATTGTTTTCCTTCTCCTGTACAGTCGTCTGCGTTCTCTTTCTAGAGTGGTCCTCTTTCTGCCCTTCCTCACAGGCACGTGCTTCAAGCAGACCTTGTAAGCTTCAGCTGTCAGTTGAGCTATTCCCTGTGTGGGAGTTTTGTTGCTTAAGACCGTCTCCCATTGAATGATTGTAAGGTCTACATTTATTTTTTCCCAGTCGATCCTCTTGTTGTTGAATTTGAATTGATTGAATATTCCATCTCGCTTCTTGGGTCTCTTGGACCTACTTCCGTTATTTATGGTAGTTTGCACTTCAATGAGCTTGTGGTCTGAGTATGTAGTATCTGAGATTGAAATGTGTCTGATTAGTTCATCATTGTTTGTGAATAACAAGTCTAGTGTGTTTTCGTTCCTAGTTGGTTCTGTGATCTGTTGATTGAGCGAGAATTTGTCTCAGAATCTCAAAAGTTCTCTGACCTGTTGTTGGTTATTTCCCGGGTCATTTCCTGCTATGATATTTGTGTTTGCCATTCTCCATCTTAGACTCGGTAAATTGAAGTCTCCAAGGAAGATAATCTGGAGCTGGGTTTGCTAGGTTATCAAGTATGTTCTCTATTTTGTGCATCTGCTCTGTGAATTCCTCAACCGTTGTATCTGGCGGTTTATATATTAGAATAATAATTAGGTTTATTTTTCTACCTTAATTCCAAGTACCTCTACCACCTCATTAGTTGAGTTTAGTAGTTCTATGCATACCAGGTCCTCTTTAATATACAGACCTACTCCTCCATTTGACCTAGTTTCTCTATCACATCTATATAAATTATAATTTGGAATACAGATTTCACCATCCATGTAATCTTTTGTATGAGTTTCTGTGAATGCACCAAATATTTGACTTTGACAAAATTCGACTCTTATAGGAGACCATTTATGAACTTACTTAATTTCTTGATTTTGACTTTAGTCCTTGAATGTTTGCAAATATGAATGATTGTCCATATTGCGTGTCACTTCTGGAAGGTTTTGGTAGTTCTCCCTCCTCTCCCCCCTGACCCAGGGTGTGCTGTTCTGGCAACGGTTTGTCCAGTTTTGGTAGTGGTACTAGCGAGTGTGGTAGTTTGTGTAGTTTCTGTGAACAGCAGAGGTTCTTCTCTGAGTTCCCACACTCTACGACTCCGAGGCGGTGTGTGAATCGGGGCTCGGGGAAGCTGATGGAATCTGACCTCTGTGTTGTGCAGGGGAACGAGACGAGGAGGTCAGTGCTCATTAACAACCACTGTCTACCTTACAGGGCGTAGCTGACTGTATTCACCTACTTGTATTCAGCTAGTTGTGCTTGCGGGGGTTGAACTCTGCTCTTTCGGCCCCGCCTCTCAACTGTTACTAACTACTAACTATTCCCCCCCCCCCAGAAAGCAGCTCCGTAACAGCTGTCTAACTCCCAGGTACCTATTTACTGCTAGGTAACAGGTGCATCAGGATTAAAGAAACTTTGTCCATTTGTTTCTGCCTGGTCCGGGAATCAAACCCGGGCTACAGAATTACGAGTCCTGGGTACTGTCCCCTCAGCTACCAGGCCCCCCTGGCAGTGTGTGGTCATAGGAGGACGGTGTTCTACGGGCTTCCATGTCAGGGAGTACTCACACAAGAAGTGAGAAGTTGAGAAGCTGTCGACGTCCTGTAACCTTGATCTGTCCAAAGTGAAGTCAGTGAAGCTGGTGTTATCGAGGAGCGAACCTGAAGTTCGGGGCGCAGAAGACTTTCTTTATGCCTGACACTGGCCAACTCCGGGACGTAGCCTAGTGTCGGAGCGCCAGCTGTGCTGGTGTAGTGTGTTGGGTCTGGAAATTCAGCTCCCTGACAATTTAGAATTGTTCGTCAAGTCAAGAGGACGAGACAACCAGCAGTGCAAGAGGAAAAACTTTTCGTTGAAATGCTCGGCGTCCTCCTCGCCTCACTCTGAGGATTCGTTCAACTCCGGGAAAGTTGCTGCCGTTGGGAGTGGCGAGGCTTTGCCTGACTGCCGTACTCGCACCACCACTTTTATGTTTTACTGGTGGAAAAACTTTCGAATTTAGTTAGTGCCGCTTTCTCTACCATGTATACTTTCTCAGCTTGTGAGAGAAGAAGTCGCCATTTAGCCAGCTGGTAAAGTTAGGATAGATTATTTGAGAAATAAGTTAAACTGATGCAAGTGAAAGATTTACTTTTTTGGTTAAGCACTCAGCCCGTCTTCCTAGGGTTTCCCCAACGTCCAGAAACTGTCATACTAAAGTGACCTTATCCTAACCTACCAGAGGACCCGAAACAGAAAACGGGACATTATATCAATTTTGCGAGTCGCTGCTATTTTATAGTACGACGATGTTTGATCTTAGGTAGAGTGTACGTCAAAATGCGACGCTGTTAGGAGGACGGGTTGGTAGACGTCCATGTGTCTAGGCTTAGTAGGTTCGTGTATGTGTCTGTGTATGTATAGCAGGTACATGTATGATTCCTTTAGCAGTAGAATAATGTATACTTGTATGTCACTGTTATGACCCTGCCTAACCAGTTCAGACGGATACGCTGAGGTCATACCTTTAAGAGTCAAGGTACCTCTATTACAATGTAATTTATTTTGTAGTATTTGAAATATCATTATATATACGTGTATTGTAGTTTATTTTAATGTATTTGGCTGCATTATTATTGTATTTCTTGATGATGTAATTATATATCTTGTGTGAGTACTCCTTGTGTCGCCTTGTGTGAGTACTCCTTGTGTCCCCTTGTGTGAGTACTCCCTGTGTCCCCTTGTGTGAGTACTCCGTGTGTCCCCTTGTGTGAGTACTCCGTGTGTTCCCTTGTGTGAGTACTCCCTGTGTCCCCTTGTGTGAGTACTCCGTGTGTCCCCTTGTGTGAGTACTTCCTGTGTCCCCTTGTGTGAGTACTTCCTGTGTCCCCTTGTGTGAGTACTCCGTGTGTCCCCTTGTGTGAGTACTTCGTGTGTCCCCTTGTGTGAGTACTTCGTGTGTCCCCTTGTGTGAGTACTTCCTGTGTCCCCTTGTGTGAGTACTCCGTGTGTCCCCTTGTGTGAGTACTTCGTGTGTCCCCTTGTGTGAGTACTCCGTGTGTCCCCTTGTGTGAGTACTCCGTGTGTCCCCTTGTGTGAGTACTCCGTGTGTTCCCTTGTGTGAGTACTCCCTGTGTCCCCTTGTGTGAGTACTCCGTGTGTTCCCTTGTGTGAGTACTCCCTGTGTCCCCTTGTGTGAGTACTCCCTGTGTCCCCTGTGTGAGTACTCCCTGTGTCCCCTTGTGTGAGTACTTCCTGTGTTCCCTTGTGTGAGTACTTCCTGTGTCCCCTTGTGTGAGTACTCCCTGTGTCCCCTTGTGTGAGTACTCCCTGTGTCCCCTTGTGTGAGTACTCCGTGTGTTCCCTTGTGTGAGTACTCCCTGTGTCCCCTTGTGTGAGTACTTCCTGTGTTCCCTTGTGTGAGTACTTCCTGTGTTCCCTTGTGTGAGTACTCCGTGTGTCCCCTTGTGTGAGTACTTCCTGTGTCCCCTTGTGTGAGTACTCCCTGTGTCCCCTTGTGTGAGTACTCCCTGTGTCCCCTTGTGTGAGTACTTCCTGTGTTCCCTTGTGTGAGTACTCCTTGTGTCCCCTTGTGTGAGTACTCCCTGTGTCCCCTTGTGTGAGTACTCCCTGTGTCCCCTTGTGTGAGTACTTCCTGTGTCCCCTTGTGTGAGTACTCCGTGTGTCCCCTTGTGTGAGTACTTCGTGTGTCCCCTTGTGTGAGTACTTCGTGTGTCCCCTTGTGTGAGTACTTCCTGTGTTCCCTTGTGTGAGTACTCCGTGTGTCCCCTTGTGTGAGTACTCCCTGTGTCCCCTTGTGTGAGTATCACCTGTGTCCCCTTGTGTGAGTACTCCGTGTGTCCCCTTGTGTGAGTACTCCGTGTGTCCCCTTGTGTGAGTACTCCCTGTGTCCCCTTGTGTGAGTACTCCGTGTGTCCCCTTGTGTGAGTACTCCGTGTGTCCCCTTGTGTGAGTACTCCCTGTGTCCCCTTGTGTGAGTATCACCTGTGTCCCCTTGTGTGAGTACTCCGTGTGTCCCCTTGTGTGAGTACTCCCTGTGTCCCCTTGTGTGAGTATCACCTGTGTCCCCTTGTGTGAGTACTCCGTGTGTCCCCTTGTGTGAGTACTCCGTGTGTCCCCTTGTGTGAGTACTCCCTGTGTCCCCTTGTGTGAGTACTCCGTGTGTCCCCTTGTGTGAGTACTCCCTGTGTCCCCTTGTGTGAGTACTCCCTGTGTCCCCTTGTGTGAGTACTTCCTGTGTCCCCTTGTGTGAGTATCACCTGTGTCCCCTTGTGTGAGTACTCCCTGTGTCCCCTTGTGTGAGTATCACCTGTGTCCCCTTGTGTGTGTACTCCCTGTGTCCCCTTGTGTGAGTACTCCTTGTGTCCCCTTGTGTGAGTATCACCTGTGTCCCCTTGTGTGAGTATCACCTGTGTCCCCTTGTGTGAGTACTCCTTGTGTCCCCTTGTGTGAGTATCACCTGTGTCCCCTTGTGTGAGTACTCCCTGTGTCCCCTTGTGTGTGTACTCCCTGTGTCCCCTTGTGTGAGTATCACCTGTGTCCCCTTGTGTGAGTATCACCTGTGTCCCCTTGTGTGAGTATCACCTGTGTCCCCTTGTGTGAGTATCACCTGTGTCCCCTTGTGTGAGTATCACCTGTGTCCCCTTGTGTGAGTACTCCCTGTGTCCCCTTGTGTGAGTACTCCCTGTGTCCCCTTGTGTGAGTACTCCTTGTGTCCCCTTGTGTGAGTATCACCTGTGTCCCCTTGTGTGAGTACTCCCTGTGTCCCCTTGTGTGAGTACTCCCTGTGTCCCCTTGTGTGAGTACTTCCTGTGTTCCCTTGTGTGAGTACTCCCTGTGTCCCCTTGTGTGAGTACTCCTTGTGTCCCCTTGTGTGAGTACTCCCTGTGTCCCCTTGTGTGAGTACTCCCTGTGTCCCCTTGTGTGAGTATCACCTGTGTCCCCTTGTGTGAGTACTCCGTGTGTCCCCTTGTGTGAGTACTTCCTGTGTCCCCTTGTGTGAGTATCACCTGTGTCCCCTTGTGTGAGTACTCCCTGTGTCCCCTTGTGTGAGTACTCCCTGTGTCCCCTTGTGTGAGTACTCCTGTGTCCCCTTGTGTGAGTATCACCTGTGTCCCCTTGTGTGAGTATCACCTGTGTCCCCTTGTGTGAGTATCACCTGTGTCCCTTGTGTGAGTACTCCTGTGTCCCCTTGTGTGAGTACTCCTGTGTCCCCTTGTGTGAGTATCACCTGTGTCCCCTTGTGTGAGTACTCCCTGTGTCCCCTTGTGTGAGTACTCCCTGTGTCCCCTTGTGTGAGTACTTCCTGTGTCCCCTTGTGTGAGTACTCCGTGTGTCCCCTTGTGTGAGTACTCCTTGTGTCCCCTTGTGTGAGTACTCCCTGTGTCCCCTTGTGTGAGTACTCCGTGTGTCCCCTTGTGTGAGTACTCTGTGTGTCCCCTTGTGTGAGTACTCCTGTGTCCCCTTGTGTGAGTACTCCGTGTGTCCCCTTGTGTGAGTACTCCCTGTGTCCCCTTGTGTGAGTACTCCTTGTGTCCCCTTGTGTGAGTACTCCTGTGTCCCCTTGTGTGAGTACTCCTGTGTCCCCTTGTGTGAGTACTCCTGTGTCCCCTTGTGTGAGTACTCCCTGTGTCCCCTTGTGTGAGTACTCCCTGTGTCCCCTTGTGTGAGTACTCCCTGTGTCCCCTTGTGTGAGTACTCCCTGTGTCCCCTTGTGTGAGTACTCCCTGTGTCCCCTTGTGTGAGTATCACCTGTGTCCCCTTGTGTGAGTACTCCGTGTGTCCCCTTGTGTGAGTACTCCTGTGTCCCCTTGTGTGAGTACTCCCTGTGTCCCCTTGTGTGAGTACCCCTGTGTCCCCTTGTGTGAGTACTCCCTGTGTCCCCTTGTGTGAGTACTCCCTGTGTCCCCTTGTGTGAGTACTCCCTGTGTCCCCTTGTGTGAGTACTCCCTGTGTCCCTTGTGTGAGTATCACCTGTGTCCCCTTGTGTGAGTATCACCTGTGTCCCCTTGTGTGAGTACTCCTGTGTCCCCTTGTGTGAGTACTCCTTGTGTCCCCTTGTGTGAGTACTCCCTGTGTCCCCTTGTGTGAGTATCCTGTGTCCCCTTGTGTGAGTATCCCTGTGTCCCCTTGTGTGAGTACTCCCTGTGTCCCCTTGTGTGAGTATCACCTGTGTCCCCTTGTGTGAGTATCTCCTGTGTCCCCTTGTGTGAGTACTCCCTGTGTCCCCTTGTGTGAGTATCACCTGTGTCCCCTTGTGTGAGTACACCGTGTGTCCCCTTGTGTGTATCACCTGTGTCCCCTTGTGTGAGTACTCCGTGTGTCCCCTTGTGTGAGTATCACCTGTGTCCCCTTGTGTGAGTATCACCTGTGTCCCCTTGTGTGAGTATCACCTGTGTCCCCTTGTGTGAGTATCACCTGTGTCCTCTCGTTCAAGTGACCACCCGTACTACATAATCTGTGTTGGGGTGGTGGTTTGGGTGGTGTTACCGCTGACGGACCACCCAACCCACAGCTCGATAGAGTGCTTATATTCCACTAGGAGATCACACCAGGCGCTTCAGGCTCTAGGAGGGGCTCAACGTCACACGTTTAGGGGATGCGGCTCCAACACGTAGCCTTGTTGTCACGTGCACACACCCACTCGAGCCGCCGTGACTCCCCACTCTCTCCTTATGGGATATGACTCCTCAATCCCCTTTGTCTTACTAGACTTCTGTCTTACCCTGTCCACAGCAGTGGTTCCTGTTTCTTGCTCTCTCTCTCTCCTTCTTTACTATTTCCTGGGAAGCCTCACTAGGACAAGTGCAAACACCAGCAAATTTGAATACATTTACTGGACGAAGTACATATACAATACACGCATACATATAATAACAATGAATCCTATACACTATACTATTATAATCAGGTTGCACTCCAACACCATCAGAACTCTTATCATCAACTTGTTAAGTGGTATCCTATCTCTTGGTATTACCTATATTATCAACCTCCTCAATTAGATTAAGTCTTACAAAATAATGTTACACTACCAGCAAGAGAATGTACACATGTATATATACCTATAAACATGTACAAGGTAAATCAGCATATGAATGCATAATATACATGTATGTATCAGTATACATGATCCGTGCCACTCAACGAATCAATCGATCATTCTATCAGTCTTAGAATACATATATATATATTGTAGGTATTCCTGCCTACGTCTGTAACTCAAAACTTCAGTATAAAACACTTTGTGCTACAAAAATGGCAAACGATCACTCACCTCTCACTGCGTCGTTCACGCTAATGACAAACACTCTATCGCCTCCCTACAAGTGATCATTTAGAACTATTTCACTACACTACCCTGATAACTTCAGGTTCCTCCGGGCTTAACCACCAGGATCCTCTGCAGCTCCTCCAGGCTGCTACCATGAAGATTCCTTGAACAATATGGTGCTTCCCTACTCCCATTAGGGTCCTCCACAGCTCTCCTGGCTGCTGCACCATAAAGTTTCCTCAAATAACTGTGGTACTTCACCACCTCTGCAGAAGCACGTGACACTCCTCCTCACTGCTTCTCCTCACAGATCGAGGTCCTCTCCTCCACTGCCTTGGAGTCTCACCAGCTACTCCCTCTGTGCTGGCTTTAAAGTCCTCAGCAACGTCTTCCCCAAAGACAAACCTGCAACCCATTTGCACTCCAATAAATTGTTTTCCCTTTAACACATAAACAAAATTAATCACACAATATCTTTGCCTCCAACCTCTATCTGTCTTCTACAGATAGTGAGAGTGGACTCCCCCGTTTTGGGGGNGTGCCTCCATGTTGTGCCTCCATGATGGTGCCTCCATGTTGGTGCCTCCATGCTGGTGACCTCCATGTTGGTGCCTCCATGTTGGTGCCTCCATGATGGTGCCTCCATGATGGTGCCTCCATGTTGGTGCCTCCATGTTGGTGCCTCCATGATGGTGCCTCCATGTTGGTGCCTCCATGCTGGTGCCTCCATGTTGGTGCCTCCATGTTGGTGCCTCCATGTTGGTGCCTCTATGATGGAGGCAGCATGGAACCACCATCTCCACAACCACCACACACCACAACCACCACAACACCACAACCACCACCACACACCACAACCACCACACACCACATCCACCACCACACACCACAAACCACCACACACCACAACCACCACCACACACCACGACACACCACACCCACAACCACCACCACACACCACAACCACCACACATCACAACCACCCACACCACAACCACCACACACCACAACCACCACACACCACAACCACCACCACACACCACAACCACCAACACCACAACCATCACACACCACAACACCACACACCACAACCACCACACACCACAACCACCACCACACACCACAACCACCACACACCACAACCATCACACACCACAACCACCACCACACACCACAACCATCACACACCACAACCACCACCACACACCACAACCACCACACCACAACCATCACACACCACAACCACCACACACATCACAACCACCACCACATCACAACCACCACCACATCACAACCACCATCACATCACAACCACCACCACATCACAACCATCACACACATCACAACCACCACACCCACACACCACCACACACCACACAACAACCACCACACACATCACAACCACCACCACACAACCACCACCACCACACAACCACCACCACATCACAACCACCACCACCACACAACCACCACCCACATCACAACCACCACCACATCACAACCACCACCACACAACCACCACCACACAACCACCACCACACAACCACCACCACACCACAACCACCACACACCACAATCAGTCTTGATATCTTTGATCTCAAACTTCCACTCTTCGCGTCTGTAATGAGACGGTGGAATAAGATGAGTTATACCGACGAGGAGCGGCGCAGCTTCCCTGATGAATAGCTATGAGTTTTGTAGAGCAAATTATGATCTGTGTTTGGGAACTTTCGATAGGAAATGATGGGAATTGTGCCCAGTATTGGATGGGAGGAGTGTAGATAATATTGGATAGGGGAAGTGTAGATACTATTGGATGGGGGAAGTGTAGATACTACTGGAGTGGTAACTGTAGAAAGATAAGAGTGGATATACTGTACATTGTCAACAACGTCAAAGGTGTACATAAACGGATGAGTGAACAGTAAATAAAATTAGTTTGTGATACAGGAAGTAAAGAATGCGTTCGAGTAAGATTACGAGGGCGAGGACGACCCCACAACACGACAATAAAGTGAATAAAAAGGTTAGACTGTAACAAGGAATATGAGAACAAGACGACGCAGATACACTGTGCTGCCATTACCAGAAATAGAAAGTGTGCAGAAAGTGCAAGAGAACTGCTGAATAGAGAAGGAGGAGGAGGAATGTGGAGGAGATGAATTAGAAGGAAGGAGGTGTGTGTGTTTGGAACGAGGGGAAGAGACAAGGGGGAAAGGAACCATTCCAGAGATCCTCTCCCTCACTGTCAGAATTATGATTATTCATACCTGCAGAATTTCTGAGGCAAATCGAAGACAAGGAATTATGTAAGTCGTTGGGGGAGAAACATGATGAATTGATGTCTGGTGCGGGAATAAACGCGGCCCTGAGAGCCCTGCCGCCCTGGGATCCGCGTCTCAGGACACGGTGAGGTAATGGCAGGGAGGGAGGGAGAGAGAGAGAGGAATTCGGAGAGAAGAGAAAGAGAGACTGAGAGAATGAGAGGAGAAAGAGGGAGTGGGGAACGGGAGGTAGAGGAAAAAGAGGGAGTGAGGGGGAATATGGTCGAGGAAAAAGAAGGGTAAGGAGTCAAAAAGGAGTCAGAGGGAGCACGAGGACAAAGGAGAAACAGCGTGAGCAACAGACCCACAGACACACTGTCCGAGTAGCAATCTCAGTGTTGTATGTTCATGTATGAATAACAGATAAACATACACCTGTATGTTTACATGTGCATTTGTAGCGGTTTCATGTATACATTAATGTTTCTATGTATACCTGTATACACAGTTTTATGTATACATATGAAGGTATTTCTATCATTTCTTGTATACATAAGTGGTCAATCGCGTAGGTTTCTATATTCTGACGTCACGCCCATTGGTCCGCCACATAACCAGAGTTGACCAATGAGAGATGTAGTAATATATATTGCGGTATACGACTATCGCTGAGTGGCTAACTCCTCAGCCACTCATGAAGCGTGTAGCAAAAAGCACATTTTTTTGTATGTATAAAATACAAACCAACGTACAGTCAACAAGCGAAGTACACCATAGGAATACAGACAAGTGTGCAAACATAGGAAACAATACAAAACAAAAACATGAAACAGACGTAATATACACATAAATAATCAAAAGTAAAGAGTACATGATACAAGCAAAAAATACATAACCTCGAAACAGCTCGGGACACATAATACAGACATTACAGAACAGAGATAACACACGAGGAATAATAACTAAAAATCACATAAATACAACCACCCCCACAACATGAAGGGGAGGAATACATAATACAAACACGTCCAACTCGACACACCAAACAGAGGAGCAGAAGAGGACACAAAATTAAGAAACCAAAGACAAAAGTACAAAATAACTACAGAGACAAACAGAAGTACATAAGTAGCATACAATCATTACAAAACATGTATAAATAAATACACACACACACACAAAGGAACAACAACAACAACACACAACCACATTCCACAACCATGCTACCACACACAAATACGGCCCGCTACCCCAACATACGGAGCGCAGGCCAAGTCAAACCAAACCCAACCCAACCATACCCAACCAAGTAGATGCCCACGCAGGAGCCAGGAGAAACATCCACACCATACACACCCATGCACACCCTCACCCATACCCACCCGAACCTTAGGCATCGGGAAGGACAAGCACACAAGCACAGGAGCAGCTACATCATAAACAACACACAACCCGCCCAACCCCCTCCGAGGAGGCCCCACGGAAGGGAAATGGACCCAAGGGATGCCCAAGCAAACCACCCACCCAACCCACAACCACGAGCCAAGAATCCAACCCTAACCACCCCACACCACGCAACACAGAGAATACCCAATCCTACCCGTGCCCAACCCTCCCCCCACCCCAACAACCGACGTCCCCACCGACCCAAAGCAACCCCTCGAAATAGGCATCAGTAAACCAACCGTAAAAATCCGCCGGAAAAGCACGCTACAACCACCACCAGGTGTACCTCTTTCGCCCCCGCAAAAAGCCTAAAACCTGTGCAACCCCATAACCCTCCCTCCTACCAACCCATACACAATATACATAATCAGCGACGAGAATACATAAAGTATTCTGCTCCCTCCGAGAACCGCTCGGAAAGGATAAAAATAAAACCGCAGAAAATCACTCTGAAACGCCGGCTCACAAAACACCCCCAGGACAACACGAAATCAATCAACCAAACCACACAACCGCTCACAAAAATAAAAGACATGCACCTGCGGCTCAGGTAACCCACAGTGCACTCACGCTGCAGAGGCGCACAACCCCAGCGTACACAACCGTTCATTCGTCGCTAACGACAAATGCAAAAACACAGAACAGCAACTCCCGCTGCTGCAGCGCCAACTCCCCCCCCCCCTCCGCCAAAGCCACTCACACTCCCCCTAATCCCAACATGCAACAAGACCTCCATCCGAAGACGGACACGACTGAACAACGCCTCGGACACAGCCCTACATGAAAGACATAAAGCCAGGACTATGGCAGAGAGCCCGAAGAATGCCCACCGCCCATTAGTACACAGGAGGGGTATTCAAATCCACTTCCCGACAAACCCCCAAATCAACTAAGAAGCTAAACCTAACCGAACAGAAAAAATACACAAAACATTAAGCCCCCCACTCAAACTCAACCCCTGTCGCAACAAGATCCAGAATAAAGCCCGGGCCTTGGTAAAGACGTCAGGAATACCGACACCACCCTCCCGCACAGCCAACACCAACATCGAATGACTAACCGGATGGTACTGACCACACCACACATACCTATACACCTGACGTTCCAACCCCAGAGCCTTCCGGCAATCCAATGGGAAGCACCTAGCCACAAACCATCCTCGCGGCAGCACTTTGCAGGTAACAAGCAACGCCCGCTGGCAGATCGTCAATGGACGCGCCGACAACAACCCAGCCACAAGGCCAACAGAACGTGAAATAGCACCCCAATTCCACCTCAAGAAGCGTTCATACGAATCAAACCAGGTGATCCCCAGAACCTGCAGAGTGGACACTACCGGAAACCACGACATCACCCACACAAGGCGAGATGCCCATCCACCCACTCCCATGATACCCAACTTTGCACGATTAACAAGGGCCTCAGTGGACTCAAACCTCTCAATAACGTCCTACACAGCACTGACAGAACCCTCAGAAGCCACGAACAAAACGATATCATCAGCATAGCCACAAATGGGCAGCCAAAGACCAGATGGCAACCAAGGAGGGACAATCAAGGCACAAACCTTGACCGCCCGAAAGAAGGGTTCCTGAAAGAGCACATACAGAACCATAGAAAAGGGGCAACCCTGACGCACAGAACGGGGAACAGGGAAAGGAGCAAGAGCTCCTCTAACAAGACATCCTGCAGCAATCGATCACAATCCGCAACAGACAACCCCGGAACGCACCCACGCAAAAAAGCATCCGCAAGCACGTCGTCCCCCCACCCCCGATACCTCCCCATAGAGTGCCTCTATCGCCTGCCGCACATAAAGCACTATCCCATTCCCATTTATGTTCAAAAAGATGGACCCATCAGGCCGCTAAAGGCCCTTAAGAAGGATAGAATCCCGCGCAGCCTTTTCCTTACCTAAGAGAAAGGAAGAAAGCAAGAAAGCCTTTCCCTATCCACACGCACTGCCCCACGAGCACGCATCCGAACACCGTCAGCCAACACATCACGCAAACCACAAATACGCTCTTTGCACTCTGCAATATCCCCAAAACAATCAACCCCCAGCATTCAACCGCACATACAAACGCGAAAGCTGCGCCTGAAGCAACCGCAGCAACCCAAAACCTCCCAGCTGTCTCCCGCTTCGTAACAACTCCAAAAAACTTCCATCACTCCACCTTACACCATTCCCACAAATCTAAAAGAGAAGAAAAAGCAGACCGCTTGGCAAGAACCCCAACCCCACCAGACCCGAAACCGCGCACAAACACGTGGACTACGCACCAAACCACAATTAAGCTTCCTCCACCCTTCACCTACCCGCACCTGACTGTGCATACCAACCCGGACCACCACCAAACAATGGTTCGAGAGGGCCACTGGGACAGTGCGGAAAGGAAACAAAGAACACTCCTCACCAGTAACATAAAACCTATCCAACCAAGAGCACGGCCCACGCACAGCAAAGGTAAAATCTAACGCGCCGCCACAGAGCACAGCAGCATCCCGGAACCTGCAAAGAGCGCAAAACCTCGAGCAGCGCACCCGAAACATTTTTCGGGTGGGCGCTAGTACAGTCCCACACACTCGTGACACAATTGAAATCACCCCGAATATCATGTCCCGCATACCATGACGCAGGAAGGGGAAAAGTCCCACCCGAAAAAAATCCTCCCGCTTCTGGCAACGCACCATTCCAAAGGGGGCATACACCGTCAGGAACGGAACCTCATCCATCTCCATATGAAGCACGGAGATGGACGCCCACCTGGAAAAGAACTTAAGCATCCCCCCAAAGGACGTCCTCGGCGGGTTCAGCACTACATTATAATCCACACACAAACCCAGAGAACAGACTCATCCGGAACATTACGCTCCTGTATCATAGCCACATCCATGCGCTGCTCCCGAAGCATATCACCAGGCCCAACTGGACCGCAAGATCATATAAAACTCGGACATTTATGATGCACAGGTACAGAAGGTAGCATCGGAAAGCCGTTTAAGACACCCTCGACCCCAGAGGTCCCTCAGGGGGCACACACGCACCCACCGTGGCAGCAGCACCCACAACACCAGGACCAACCGCCCGCTGCTCCATTGAGGACGACACCCACAGCGGCAGAGGGACGAAGGCACTTCTGAAGAGTTGCAGCCCGTCCTCCAAACAAAGACCCAAAGTCATTCCATCACCTGCCAAATCCCCTGTTTATGAACGATTTACACACGATCACAACTGATTCGTTCGAACACTGCGGAATAAGTGCTTCACTGACGAATTTTGTTCGAACCACAACACAGTAAATGCTTCACCCACATACTACAAATACAAATAATNTACTCCCCAAAGTTGTACTCCCCCAAAGTTGTACTCCCCCAAAGTTGTACTCCCACAAAATTGTACTCCCAAAGTTGTACTCCCCCAAAGTTGTACTCCCACAAAATTGTACTCCCCCAAAGTTGTACTCCCACAAAGTTGTACTCCCCAAAGTTGTACTCCCAAAGTTGTACTCCCCAAAGTTGTACCCCCCCCCCCAAAGTTGTACTCCCCAAAGTTGTACTCCCACAAAGTTGTACTCCCACAAAGTTGTACTCCCCAAAGTTGTATTCCTCCAAAGTTGTACTCCCCAAAGTTGTATTCCCCCAAAGTTGTACTCCCCAAAGTTGTACTCCCCCAAAGTTGTATTCCCCAAAGTTGTATTCCCCAAAGTTGTACTCCCCAAAGTTGTACTCTCCAAAGTTGTACTCCCCAAAGTTGTACTCCCCAAAGTTGTATTCCCCAAAGTTGTACTCCCCAAAGTTGTATTCTCCAAAGTTGTACTCCCCAAAGTTGTATTCCCCAAAGTTGTACTCCCCAAAGTTGTACTCTCCAAAGTTGTACTCCCCAAAGTTGTACTCCCCAAAGTTGTATTCCCCCAAAGTTGTACTCCCCCAAAGTTGTATTCCCCAAAGTTGTACTCCCCAAAGTTGTATTCCCCAAAGTTGTACTCCCCAAAGTTGTATTCCCCCAAAGTTGTACTCCCCAAAGTTGTATTCCCCCAAAGTTGTACTCCCCAAAGTTGTACTCCCCCAAAGTTGTACTCCCCCAAAGTTGTACTCCCCAAAGTTGTACTCCCCAAAGTAGTACTACCCAAAGTTGTACTCCCCAAAGTTGTACTTCCCAAAGTTGTACTCCTCCAAAGTTGTACTCATCAAAGTTGTACTCCCCCAAAGTTGTACTCCCCAAAGTTGTACTCCCCAAAGTTGTACTCCCCAAAGTTGTACTCCCCAAAGTTGTACTCCCCCAAAGTTGTACTCCCCAAAGTTGTACTCCCCAAAGTTGTACTCCCCCAAAGTTGTACTCCCCAAAGTTGTACTCCCCAAAGTTGTACTCCCCAAAGTTGTACTCCCCAAAGTTGTACTCCCAAAGTTGTACTCCCCCAAAGTTGTACTCCCCAAAGTTGTACTCCCCAAAGTTGTACTCCCCAAAGTTGTACTCCCCCAAAGTTGTACTCCCCAAAGTTGTACTCCCCCAAAGTTGTACTCCCCAAAGTTGTACTCCCCCAAAGTTGTACTCCCCCAAATTTGTACTCCCCCAAAGTTGTACTCCCCAAAATTGTACTCCCCAAAGTTGTACTCCCCAAAGTTGTACCCCCCAAAGTTGTACCCCCACAAAGTTGTACTCCCCAAAGTTGTACTCCCCAAAAGTTGTACTCCCCAAAGTTGTACTCCCACAAAGTTGTACTCCCCCAAAGTTGTACTCCCCAAAATTGTACTCCCCAAAGTTGTACTCCCCAAAGTTGTACTCCCCAAAGTTGTACTCCCCAAAGTTGTACTCCCCAAAAGTTGTACTCCCACAAAGTTGTACTCCCACAAAGTTGTACTCCCACAAAGTTGTACTCCCCCAAAGTTGTACTCCCAAAAAATTGTACTCCCCAAAGTTGTACTCCCCCAAAGTTGTACTCCCCCAAAGTTGTACTCCCCAAAGTTGTACTCCCCCAAAGTTGTACTCCCCCAAAGTTGTACTCCCCAAAGTTGTACTCCCCCAAAGTTGTACTCCCCCAAAGTTGTACTCCCCCAAAGTTGTACTCCCCCAAAGTTGTTCTCCCCAAAGTTGTACTCCCCAAAGTTGTACTCCCCCAAAGTTGTACTCCCCCAAAGTTGTACTCCCCAAAGTTGTACTCTCCCAAAGTTGTACTCCCCCAAAGTTGTACTCCCCCAAAGTTGTACTCCCCCAAAGTTGTACTCCCCCAAAGTTGTACTCCCCCAAAGTTGTACTCCCCAAAGTTGTACTCTCCCAAAGTTGTACTCCCCCAAAGTTGTACTCCCCCAAAGTTGTACTCCCCCAAAGTTGTACTCCCCAAAGTTGTACTCCCCCAAAGTTGTACTCCCCAAAGTTGTACTCCCCCAAAGTTGTGCTCCACAAAGTTGTACTCCCCCATAGTTGTACTCCCCCAAAGTTGTACTCCCCAAAGTTGTACTCCCCCAAAGTTGTGCTCCACAAAGTTGTACTCCCCCAAAGTTGTACTCCCCCATAGTTGTACTCCCCCAAAGTTGTACTCCCCCATAGTTGTACTCCCCCAAAGTTGTACTCTCCCAAAGTTGTACCCCCACAAAGTTGTATCCCCCAAAGTTGTACTCCCCCAAAGTTGTACTCCCCCAAAGTTGTACTCCCCAAATTTGTACTCCCCCAAAGTTGTACTCCCCCAAAGTTGTACTCCCCAAAGTTGTACTCCCCCAAAGTTGTACTCCCCAAAGTTGTACTCCCCCAAAGTTGTGCTCCACAAAGTTGTACTCCACAAAGTTGTACTCCCCAAAGTTGTACTCCCCCAAAGTTGTACTCCCCCAAAGTTGTACTCCCCCAAAGTTGTACTCCCCAAAGTTGTACTCCCCCAAAGTTGTACTCCCCCAAAGTTGTACTCCCCCAAAGTTGTACTCCCCAAAGTTGTACTCCCCCAAAGTTGTGCTCCACAAAGTTGTACTCCCCCATAGTTGTACTCCCCCAAAGTTGTGCTCCACAAAGTTGTACTCCCCCAAAGTTGTACTCCCCCAAAGTTGTGCTCCACAAAGTTGTACTCCCCCAAAGTTGTACTCCCCCAAAGTTGTACTCCCCCAAAGTTGTACTCTCCCAAAGTTGTACTCCACAAAGTTGTACTCCCCCAAAGTTGTACTCCACAAAGTTGTACTCCCCCAAAGTTGTACTCCCCCAAAGTTGTACTCCCCCAAAGTTGTACTCCCCCAAAGTTGTACTCCCCCAAAGTTGTACTCCCCCAAAGTTGTACTCCCCAAAGTTGTACTCCCCCAAAGTTGTGCTCCACAAAGTTGTACTCCCCCATAGTTGTACTCCCCCAAAGTTGTGCTCCACAAAGTTGTACTCCCCCAAAGTTGTACTCTCCCAAAGTTGTACTCCCCAAAAATTGTACTCCCCAAAGTTGTACTCCCCCAAAGTTGTACTCCGTAAAAATGTTGTACTCCCCCAAAGTTGTACTCCCCCAAAGTTGTACTCCCCAAAGTTGTACTCCCCAAAGTTGTACTCCCCAAAGTTGTACTCCCCAAAAATTGTACTCCCCAAAGTTGTACTCCCCCAAAGTTGTACTCCCCCAAAGTTGTACTCCCCCAAAGTTGTACTCCCCCAAAGTTGTACTCCCCCAAAGTTGTACTCTCCCAAAGTTGTACTCCCCAAAGTTGTACTCCCCAAAGTTGTACTCCCCCAAAGTTGTACTCCCCAAAAATTGTACTCCCCAAAGTTGTACTCCCCAAAGTTGTACTCCCCAAAGTTGTACTCTCCCAAAGTTGTACTCCCCAAAGTTGTACTCCCCAAAGTTGTACTCCCCCAAAGTTGTACTCCCCAAAGTTGTACTCCCCCAAAGTTGTACTCCCCAAAGTTGTACTCCCCAAAGTTGTACTCCCCCAAAGTTGTACTCCCCAAAGTTGTACCACCCAAAGTTGTACTCCCCAAAGTTGTACTCCCCAAAGTTGTACTCCCCCAAAGTTGTACTCCCCAAAGTTGTACTCCCCCAAAGTTGGACTCCCCAAAGTTGTACTCCCCCAAAGTTGTACTCCCCCAAAGTTGTACTCCCCCAAAGTTGTACTCCCCAAAGTTGTACTCCCCAAAGTTGTACCCCCACAAAGTTGTACTCCCCCAAAGTTGTACTCCCCAAAGTTGTACTCCCCCAAATTTGTACTCCCCAAAGTTGTACTCCCCCAAAGTTGTACTCCCCCAAAGTTGTACTCCCACAAAATTGTACTCCCCAAAGTTGTACTCCCCCAAAGTTGTACTCCCACAAAATTGTACTCCCCCAAAGTTGTACTCCCACAAAGTTGTACTCCCCCAAAGTTGTACTCCCAAAGTTGTACTCCCCAAAGTTGTACCCCCCCCAAAGTTGTACTCCCCCAAAGTTGTACTCCCACAAAGTTGTACTCCCACAAAGTTGTACTCCCACAAAGTTGTACCCCCCAAAGTTGTACTCCCACAAAGTTGTACTCCCACAAAGTTGTACTCCCACAAAGTTGTACCCCCACAAAGTTGTACTCCCACAAAGTTGTACCCCCCAAAGTTGTACTCCCACAAAGTTGTACTCCCACAAAGTTGTACTCCCACAAAGTTGTACCCCCACAAAGTTGTACTCCCACAAAGTTGTACCCCCACAAAGTTGTACTCCCACAAAGTTGTACCCCCACAAAGTTGTACTCTCCCCAAAGTTGTACTCACAATGGACGACCTACAAGTCTCGGGTCTCCCTCCTGACAATTTCTGGTCATAATTCTTGGCACCAATTCCTACCACTCACAGATCCTCTGATCGTTATCCTCCTCTTAATCCCGCTTCTCGATTCGTCTCTCTCCGTCTTCACACACCAGGGGAGGTGTTAACCCCTGGTGTGATGACAGGCTGGAGTGATTGTTTGTTTGTGTCTTCACACCTGGGGAAGGTGAAGCAATTATCAGGAGGAAGAGCTTGTCCAGTATGACTCTACAGTACTATGGAATAAAAAGGCGGTTGGTATATGACAACGGGTTAAGGAATGATGTGGCTAATTACTGAAGGGGACATCGGGGGATCGAACGACGACCTGGGTTCATGCAGCCGCTCGCCCCCCGAAGATAAAGCTTTGATTCAGTTACCTTCAGGGAACAGCAATGAGACCAGGAGGAAATTATAGCGATTGTGGCTACTAATTATACAAAACATTTATTGAATCAAAATGTTTGAACATTTAAGTGGCAGGATCATTCATATTAGACCATAGACGGTGACGCAGTGACACATTAGACCATAGACAGCGACGCAGTGACACATTAGACCATAGACAGTGACGCAGTGACACAATAGACCATAGACAGTGACGCAGTGACACATTAGACCATAGACAGTGACGCAGTGACACAATAGACCATAGACAGTGACGCAGTGACACATTAGACCATAGACAGTGACACAGTGACACATTAGACCATAGACAGTGACGCAGTGACACAATAGACCATAGACAGTGACGCAGTGAGACATTAGACCATAGACAGTGACGCAGTGACACATTAGACCATAGACAGTGACACATTAGACCATAGACAGTGACACAGTGACACATTAGACCATAGATAGTGACGCAGTGACACATTAGACCATAGACAGTTACACAGTGACACATTAGACCATAGACAGTGACAGTGACACATTAGACCATAGACAGTGACGCAGTGACACATTAGACCATAGACAGTGACACAGTGACACATTAGACCATAGACAGTGACGCAGTGACACATTAGACCATAGACAGTTACACAGTGACACATTAGACCATAGACAGTGACAGTGACACATTAGACCATAGACAGTGACACAGTGACACATTAGACCATAGACAGTGACGCAGTGACACATTAGACCATAGACAGTGACACAGTGACACATTAGACCATAGACAGTGACACAGTGACACATTAGACCATAGACAGTGACGCAGTGACACATTAGACCATAGACAGTAACACAGTGACACATTAGACCATAGACAGTGACACAGTGACACATTAGACCATAGACAGTGACACAGTGACACATTAGACCATAGACAGTGACGCAGTGACACATTAGACCATAGACAGTGACACAGTGACACATTAGACCATACAGTGACACAGTGACACATTAGACCATAGACAGTGACGCAGTGATACATTAGACCATAGACAGTGACGCAGTGACACATTAGACCAGGGGTCTCCAAACTTTTCAATGTAAGGGCCACATTATATATTTCCCATATTTATGCGGGCCGAAGGAATAAAAAATGAAAAAAAAAACAAAAAACAAATCAGTGCCAGTAATTTAATTTCCTCAAATATTAAAGTATAAACATGGAAAATTAAAACATATCTTTTTGGAAAAAATTAGGGTAAACTAAATAGATTCCTGCCTTTAGTTTTATGCAACCAAATTAGTGTGACGAATGATACTGTCGTTTTGACTTCAAAATTTCATTAAAATCAGGTTCCAGATTAGATGAGCCAATTGTAAGAATTGATTTCAAGTGATCATCAGACAAATTTGCTCGATAGTTAGATTTCACGTACTTCATTTTGGAAAATGTTTGTTCACACAAGTATGTTGAACCAAAAATGGACACAAAACTACAAGCAAACTTTATCAAATTTGGAAACTGTTTTAAACATGCAATATTTTTGGCTACAATAGTATTATTGCTATTTTGTATAACTAAGATAAAGGTATTGTCAAAGTACAGAGAAAAGAATATTGTACAGTGATTGTGCTCCCTGAAACAGAAGCAGCGAAGCCCCACTCGCCCTCCATCCCCACAATATACAGTTATACACAACTGATTGGTTGTAATGCACAACACATACCTACCAGTACTAGTATCTGTGCGTCACACTATCGAGAGAGAGGAAAACTGACTCGGGCTGAGCGCCACCAGTCAGCAGCCCCAGCTTTGAATAATTCTGCGATGCCATTCGTACGATAATTATTTTTCAAGGCCACCACACAGGGATTTGTTTGGCGGGCCGGATGAAATTATGTGGCGGGCCGGATGTGGCCCGCGGGCCGGATGTGGCCCGTGGGCCATAGTTTGGAGACCCCTGCATTAGACCATAGACAGTGACACAGTGACACATTAGACTATAGACAGTGACACAGTGACACATTAGACCATAGACAGTGACACAGTGACACATTAGACTATAGACAGTGACGCAGTGACACATTAGACCATAGACAGTGACACAGTGACACATTAGACCATAGACAGTGACACAGTGACACATTAGACCATAGACAGTGACACAATGACACATTAGACTATAGACAGTGACACAGTGACACAATAGACCATAGACAGTGACACAGTGACACATTAGACCATAGACAGTGACACAGTGACACATTAGACCATAGACAGTGACACAGTGACACATTAGACAATAGACAGTGACACAGTGACACAATAGACCATAGACAGTGACACAGTGACACATTAGACAATAAACAGTGACACAGTGACACAATAGACCATAGACAGTGACACAGTGACACATTAGACCATAGACAGTGACACAGTGACACAATAGACCATAGACAGTGACGCAGTGACACATTAGACCATAGACAGTGACGCAGTGACACATTAGACAATAGACAGTGACACAGTGACACAATAGACCATAGACAGTGACGCAGTGACACATTAGACCATAGACAGTGACGCAGTGACACATTAGACTATAGACAGTGACACAGTGACACAATAGACCATAGACAGTGACACAGTGACACATTAGACTATAGACAGTGACACAATAGACCATAGACAGTGACGCAGTGACACAATAGACCATAGACAGTGACGCAGTGACACATTAGACCATAGACAAGAGGGCAAGGCAGGTAGGAGCAGCTAAGAGACGCTCCCTAGGGGGGGGGGGGGGAGATGGTGAGGACACACGTGGCTGAAATATAAATGTGACTAATGTGGAGCTGAAGCCACATGGGGACGCTTCCGGTGGCCTCCATGTTGGTGCCTCCATGTTGGTGCCTCCATGTTGGTGCCTCCATGTTGGTGCCTCCATGATGGTGCCTCCATGTTGGTGCCTCCATGTTGGTGCCTCCATGTTGGTGCCTCCATGTTGGTGCCTCCATGATGGTGCCTCCATGTTGGTGCCTCCATGTTGGTGCCTCCATGTTGGTGCCTCCATGTTGGTGCCTCCATGTTGGTGCCTCCATGATGGGGCCTCCATGTTGGTGCCTCCATGTTGGTGCCTCCATGTTGGTGCCTCCATGTTGGTGCCTCCATGATGGTGCCTCCATGTTGGTGCCTCCATGTTGGTGCCTCCATGATGGGGCCTCCATGTTGGTGCCTCCATGATGGTGCCTCCATCATGGTGCCTCCATGTTGGTGCCTCCATGTTGGTGCCTCCATGATGATGCCTCCATGTTGGTGCCTCCATGTTGGTGCCTCCATGTTGGTGCCTCCATGTTGGTGCCTCCATGTTGGTGCCTCCATGTTGGTGCCTCCATGTTGGTGCCTCCATGTTGGTGCCTCCATGTTGGTGCCTCCATGATGATGCCTCCATGTTGGTGCCTCCATGTTGGTGCCTCCATGTTGGTGCCTCCATGTTGGTGCCTCCATGATGGTGCCTCCATGTTGGTGCCTCCATGTTGGTGCCTCCATGATGGGCCTCCATGTTGGTGCCTCCATGATGGTGCCTCCATCATGGTGCCTCCATGTTGGTGCCTCCATGTTGGTGTCTCCATGTTGGTGCCTCCATGTTGGTGCCTCCATGTTGGTGCCTCCATGATGGTGCCTCCATGTTGGTGCCTCCATGTTGGTGCCTCCATGTTGGTGCCTCCATGTTGGTGCCTCCATGATGGGGCCTCCATGTTGGGCCTCCATGATGGTGCCTCCATGTTGGGGCCTCCATGATGGTGCTCCATGTTGGGGCCTCCATGATGGTGCCTCCATGATGGTGCCTCCATGATGGTGCCTCCATGTTGGTGCCTCCATGTTGGTGCCTCCATATTGGTGCCTCCATGTTGGTGCCTCCATGTTGGTGTCTCCATGTTGGTGCCTCCATGTTGGTGCTTCCATGTTGGTGCCTCCATGATGGTGTCTCCATGTTGGTGCCTCCATGATGGTGCCTCCATGTTGGTGCCTCCATGTTGGTGCCTCCATATTGGTGCCTCCATGTTGGTGCCTCCATGTTGGTGTCTCCATGTTGGTGCCTCCATGTTGG